>CM064551.1:6897372-7073302 GCA_032716605.1 Paralithodes platypus
TAATCTAATAGCTTTATTTTGAATTTTTTCCAACTGCCTCAATGCAACCACTCCACTTCCACCCCACAGAGGTGAACAGTAATCCATCTGAGAACGCACATGACTTATATATTACGACCAACTGCTCGTCAGTGAAGAATTCTCGAACTCTGTACAGGAGTCCCAGTTTTTTAGAGGCATTCTTAGCAATGCTTCTAACATAATGTGTCCAGCTCAAGTTAGTAGTTAATGTTACACCGAAAATGTCAATACTAGGGGAAGTGGGAATATTTACATCATTAAAACATATATGGGAGTCAGTGAGATTCTGTCGGATAGAAAATTGAATGTACTTGGTTTTCTGTGCATTAAAGGAAACTAGATTCTTTTGTCCCCATTCATTCATTCTAGAAAGGTCCTGGTTCAGAGAAATTGCAATGTTTATTTTTGAATTTATAAGATCGGGTTGGGTGAAAGAATTGGTAAATGTGAAGGAACTGTGGAGTGTCGAGTAATCTGCGTAGGAATGTATTGGATTATGAGTGAACAGAGTTGGGGCGAAAACTGATCCCTGGGGAACACCAGCATTTATTGAGTAAAATTGAGAATAAAGGCCATCTACCATTACACATATTTTTCTGTTATGAAGATAAGAAGAAATTAGTGGAACTAATGATGCAAGGCCGTAGTGTGACATCTTCGACAATAAGGATTGATGCCAGACTCTATCAAATGTCTTTGATATATCCAGTGCTATTGTATGTGTTTCACCATGTTGGTCTGTAGCTTGGTTGATTTGATGCGTAAGAAGGCAAAACAATTCTGCAGTTGATCGACATCAATGAGGTAATAAGAGAGCAGACATATACTTGGTGTTGTAAGAATAAGTCGCAGGAACACAAATACAAACAGCAATATACCCTGTTTTATTTTTTCAACTGACAGTAAACTACAAAGTTTCCATCAAGATCTCTCAGTGATTTTCAATATTTTGTAGTGAAATATGGTGCTAATTATATACACTTGGTCTTAATATGAAGCAGAGACATAGTAGTTTCATATTTTACCTATTTAAGGATTTAATTTATCGTCAGTTGAAAAGAAACACGTATAGTCATTTGGTGTTCAGCCTCAGCCTTCACACTTCATTTGGTGTTCAGCCTCAGCCTTCACACGTCATTTGGTGTTCAGCCTCAGCCTTCACACTTCATTTGGTGTTCAGCCTCAGCCTTCACACTTCATTTGGTGTTCAGCCTCAGCCTTCACACTTCATTTGGTGTTCAGCCTCAGCCTTCACACTTCTTCTCTTTTTCTACAAGTTTCATCTACCAGTGTCTTTTTCCTTAACCATTTCACGCATTTATGATGCAGAGGTTGGCAGATTAGCAATAAAAAATAGAGTTCTCTCACTCTTATAATTACCTCTCCAAAATTAGTTTTCTGCCCACAGCTAACTCAAAGACAACTGCAGAGTTTGAAGTAACTAAACTAAAGGTTTCTAAATACCCCTGATGGTAACAAAGTGTTTAAAGTATCCCTAATAGGCTCAAAATCACGTCATATGTAGGAGATGGTTAAGGGACGATGGGTCGTTTTTCTGGTCCCCTTTCTAGCTCGTGTTAACCCCAATTTGTTTTGAGATTATAAGACGTTCGGCCCATTAGTTTGGCGATTTTAACACCTTTCGACCTATTTCGTTGTCAATTCTAAGACGTTTCATGCCATTTAGGTGTCGAATTTTTCCTGGCGAGCGATATCGAGCCTGACATTTTAAGAGGAACCAGCCTTCGGCTGGGAAAATGTTCTACCGAAAAATGTACAAATTAATCTTGAAAGGGGGTCTGGGGGTGTTTTTCTAAGCTTGGTGGAGGTCTAGCGAGGAAACTAAATAAATTGGAATACAAAAATTAATAGATAACAAATAAAAAACGGCCACTGTCGCCTTACCCGATCCTTCCTCCCTCCCAGTGTGTATTTCTGTTCTCTTATTTACATACACATGTTTTGTCTACCTACCTCACTGCACGGCGTTTGTTTACTTTCTGACTTTATCGTGTGTGTGTGTGTGTGTGTGTGCGTGCGACAAAAACCCATACACACAGAGATTTGTGCCTCCTACTCTCTTTAAAGTTAACATGGTTTTCCTTTTCCTGAAAGAAACTTTTCTGTAACTCAGGCCATAACTTTTAAGACTTACCCTCTCTAATGGAGAAAGTATTTACCCTTCCTTTTTGCCGCTACCCCCCACATATAGGCAAAGTATTATATTTTTATATGTCAGAATGTCTTGGTTTTGGATCCTGTCCCACACTGTATTTTCCTAATAGTTTATATGATAGTATATATTTTCGCCGTTCCTATAAAGTTATACTTCTCTGCTACAGTAGAGTATGATTCTGTTTACATCACTACAAATTCTATTTCTAGCTGTCCATTCCTAGAGTAGCATACATTAATTAGTGTTGTTGTACTTGTTCAATCTTCTTAATTAATCTTTCTATCACACATACTGTAAATCTCGTTTTCCATTCTCACTATCCCCACTTTTTCGCCATCTCCTCCTTCGCCTCCGTGTATTGCCACAGAGCCATAGACGCCGTCGTTATTGGAGCCTCTCTCGGTGCCAGAATACACATTCCATCCTGAGCCACAATACCAGAAAAGGTGGGGAAGTAGGAGGAGGAGGAGGAGGAGGAGGAGGAGGAACTACAAATAATATGGATAGGAGAAGGAAAGAGGTAAAGAAGGAGGAGGAGAAGGAGGAACTAAAAATAATATGGATAGGAGAAGGAAAGAGGTAAAGAAGGAGGAGGAGAAGGAGGAACTAAAAATAATATGGATAGGAGAAGGAAAGAGGTAAAGGAGGAGGAGGAGGAGGAGGAATATACAAAACAAAGGAATATACAAAGGAGAACAAACAGCAACAGACCTATTGGTCCTTACGGGGCAGTTTGGATATCTAAAACTACTAATCTACTGACTACGAGGTAGAGAAAAGGATAGCAAAGAAGAAGGCTCCTCCCCACCCACCACTCCCTCCAGCTAATGCTGGCATGGAAACAGATAGGAAAAATACCATGTAGTATTGAAAAACTGACACGGAAATTCGGACAGGACAGGGAGAAAAAAGAAGTTGATTTGTAATCTAATCTATTTACTACAATTCTGAAAGGGAACAGATGTATGAAAACCAATATACATTGCGGTATGCGTTGACATTTCGTTGCGCGTTATTCTGAAAGAAACTGTGTTAATCGGGGTTATTTGCCATGTGTTTATCCAGATGGTTCTTAAATGTTTCGACAGTATTACAGTTTACAATGTTCGAGGGTAGTCTGTTCCAATTATTCACAACGCAGTTGAAGAAGAAATGCTTCGCCTGCCTCGTGGAATGAAAACGCTTGCCTATAATCTTATAACCATTGTTTCTCGTGTTTGCTTGATTGATCGTAAATAATTCGCTTATATTTAGGTTGCTGAATCCCTTGAAGATTTTGAACACCTCTATTAGGTCACCTTTCATTCTGCGCTTTGTTAAGCTAAATAAATTTAGTTCTTTTAAGCGCTCTTCGTACGGTTTATTACGCAATCTAGATATCATTTTAGTGACTCTGCGTTGCACCTTTTCAAGTTTATTTATGTCCTTTCGGTAGTACGGTGACCAGAATTACACGCAGTATTCGAGATGGGGACGCACCAATGAGTTGAATAGAGTAAGTATGATTTTTTCTGATTTGAATTTGAATGTTCTGCCGATGAAACCCACCAATTTATTAGCAGTTTTTATTACCTCTGTACACTGTTTACTCGGCTTCAGGTCACTTGATATTATAACTCCCAGATCCTTTTCATTATTTGTATTTGATAGTTGAATGTTGTTCATTGAGTAATCTTTTTTAGCGTTGTTACTACCGATGTGTAATACTTTGCATTTTTCTATGTTGAATTTCATTTGCCATTTTTCTGCCCAGTTTACTAAAGTGTCTAGGTCACCTTGTAGTTTTTTGCCAATGTACTGTTGAGGTTACTTTATTAGTAATTTTTGTATCGTCAGCAAATTTCGAAATTTTGCATTCTATTCCTTCGTCTAAGTCGTTTATGTTAAATTATAAAACAAATAGGACCTAATACCGAACCCTGGGAAACACCATTATTTACTTTGCACCAATCAGATTCTTCACCATTTATTACAACTCGTTGTTTACGGTCTGAGGGCCAATTTTCGAGCCATTTCAGAGTTTTTCCTGCCATTAGCTTTTATTTTGTCAATTAGTCTCTTGTGGAGAACGGTATCGAAAGCTTTCTTAAAATCGATATATATTATATCAACTGCTCTATCCTTATCATATGATTTGTAAATATCATTGAAGAAATCGAGTAAGTTTGTTAAGCATGAACGTTTATTTCTAAAACCGTGCTGAGAATCTTTTATTAAATTATTTTCTTCCAAATGTTTTACTATTTTGTCCCTTATAATGGTTTCCATTAATTTGCCTGTTAACGATGTTAAGCTAATTGGTCGATAATTGCCGGGAGAGGACTTATTTCCTTTTTTGTATATGGGTGTCACGTTAGCAAGTTTACATTCGTTTGGAACTATCCCAACATTCAATGATTTGTCGAACAGATTTGCGAGTGGGTTTAATAATTCGTGTTTTGCTTCTTTTAGGATCCTTGGGGATATTTTATCAGGGCCTGGGGTTTTATTAACTTTCAAATTGTTTATTGCGAACATTGCGTCTTCATAAATCGTAAAGTTTTCGAGCTCAGTGCCATTTGATTGATTCGTTGGGGTAGGTCGGCTACCGGTAGTATCTTCCGACGTGAAGACTGATGCAAAATAGTTATTTAGGATATTCGTCATTTGTACTTTGTTATCTGTATGATCTCCATTTTCCGCAACAAGTGGGCCTATTTTTGAAGTTATCGTTTTTCTGTTTCTTATATAGCTGTAAAATTCTTTCGGATTGGACTTGCTGGAGCTGGCAATATGAAGTTCCAGATTCTTCTTACTTCGTTTGATGAGATTTTTGGTTGTTCGAGGCAGTCTATCGTGTTCTAATTTATCGCTATTATTTTGAGTTGCCTTATATTTTTGGTATGCATGCTTTTTTACTAAGAGGATGTTTTTTATTTCATGATTCCACCATTTTGGCTTATATTTGCCTGCTGGGCGCCGGTTTCGTA
Organism: Paralithodes platypus; assembly: GCA_032716605.1. Taxonomy (NCBI): domain Eukaryota; kingdom Metazoa; phylum Arthropoda; class Malacostraca; order Decapoda; family Lithodidae; genus Paralithodes; species Paralithodes platypus. The sequence goes on from CM064551.1 coordinate 6,902,539, forward strand.
GAGGGATGCTTGTATTTATTGCTTTGTTTAGGTTATTAGATAATATGTTCCATAATCGATTTACATAATGAGTTTCGGTCATTTCACTCCAGTCAGTATTGGCAAGATGCCTTCTAAGTTTGTTAAAGTCGGCCCTTCGATAATCTGGTACTTTTTCCGTGCTCTCGTTTTCTTTGTCATTATTTACTTTAATGTTAAAGGACACTCTCCTATGGTCACTAGAGCTAAATTCCGGTCCGATTTTAACGCTATTTACCAGTCTTTCATTTGTCGCTAGAATAATATCTATTTACCAGTCTTTCATTTGTCGCTAGAATAATATCCAGAATGTTATTTCCCCTCGTTGAGTGTTCTACGTGTTGATAAAGGGCACTTTCCTGAAGATTAGCATATAGATCATGTCCCGCGTGAGCATTTAGTGGTTTGCCCTATGTTGTGTCTGGCAGATTGAAATGAGGAGGAGGAGGAACTAAAAATAATATGGATAGGAGAAGGAAAGAGGTAAAAAAAGGAGGGGGAGGAGAAGGATTTGGAAAAGGAGGACATACGAATAATATGGATAGAAGGTGAAAGCTAAATGAGAGGAAGGAGGAAGATTTGGATGATTCTGGCAATTTTTAGACGATATTATTCAGGTTTGGAAGGATATATGGATGTCAGAGGGTTAATTGAGATGCCCTTTACCCTTATAATCTATGTAACTCTCTCTCAAAAGTAAAATGTTAGTTAAATATAATCAAATATACTATAATATCATCAAATATAATATAAATTCACCTGTTGTCAATATTCCACAACACACCTGTCCCCTACTGCTCTCCCCTTTCACTACATCAGTTATCAAAAGGCAACACACTCTCTCTCTCCCCTCTAGCCTCCCAGGTATACATAAGTGTGCAGTTTTATGTTTCCCATCAAGCTTGGCACATTCCATCAATATCACAACATAACTATATTTCCATTTATGATCCACTACATATTACCCCGTTCCTTATATTTTGAATAATGTATGTCTTGTTGCGTGGTAAAAGCTTAATTAATTTGATTATGAAATATTGACAAACGATTACAAAAATATTAGATTATGATATTTTCTTCTTTACAAGAAACCTTCCACGTATCTGTTTGTATTTAATTTATTATTGCTTTTATGTCAACTCCTTAATAAATTAACTGACATTATTTATTGTCCAATATCGTCAAATACTGTATATACCGATGGTGTTCCACCTCTTGTAGTAATTTTGTTTTCTTCCGTACTGACACCCTGCCTTGGCAAACTCTCCCGTCTCTGTTTTTTCCTCTAACATCTTCCTTTCTTGCTGGAAGTTTGTTCTTATTCAACCTGTCCTAAAGAAGGCTGCCCGCTCGCAAACTGACAACTATCGTCCAGTTGCTCGCATTTGTTGGATCTCTAAAGTGTTTTAATCTATTCTTTCCTTAATCTACTTTCAGATCGCCAGTATGACTTTTTTTTTATCTTTCTCTCCTTTTCTCTCTTTCCCTGGCTTGTATCCATTCGGCCCCATTCAGCCAACTGTTTTAAGACGTTTATCCCCATCTAGGTGTCGATTTCTTCCTGGCGAGCGATAGCGAGCCAGCATTGTATGGAGAAATCCGGCTTCGCCGGAGAAATTTTTCTATCAAAAAATGTACAAATTTAGCTTGCTGTCAAAACAAAATTATATATATGCTGGCTCGCTACCGCTCGCCAGGAAAATATTGACACCTGGATGGGGGTAAACGTCTTAAAACAGTAGGCTGAATGGGGCCGAATGGATACAAGCCAAAGCGAGAGGGAGAGAAAGAAAAAAAAAACGAGGTGGGCTCCCTTAAAGGCCGCTCTACTGCTCATCTCCTTTCTTATCTGTGGATGAGGGATGGTCCAAGAGCCCTGCATTCTTAGATTAAAGGCAGTTTTAATTTGTATGGGCACAAATTGTGAGGATAAACCTGATTAGTTTATGATTGGATGTCATTATATCCACTATAAATGTAGACATAATACCACCATTAGATTAAGAATGACAAATAGAGACATAAATACCGCCAATGAAACCACATTTACATTATATTTGTCTTTCAAATAGATTTTCTGGAAATACATTATGAGTAGAAACAACAACACTATATTGTAATAACCTGTGTTATAGGCCGTTCATTCTAGGTTGGGCAGAAATCGTAACCCCTAACCTCTCATCACTCAAAAAGGACTAGAGTTATCGAGCTAATATTTCTACTAAATAGGAAGACTCGGCTAGTAAATGTGTATCTAAATTGACAGCTCATTTGTGCTAGCCCTTTTTCAGTTACAGAGGTTAGAAGTTACGATTTCTTTTCAAACTAGATTGAACGGACTATAGTATAATGAGTTTTCATTCTATGAATAGCCTATTGAGAGAGATAATGTGTGGTTTAAATTTTGTTCAATTGCGAAAAAAAAAAAAATCGACCAGAATAATGGCCATTCAGGAATTCAGCGGCTGACTTTTGTAAGGTATTTATACTTTATTTCAATTTTAAATCGTCGGTATTGTTGAGTATTGACGTGGGTGAAATGAATACTGGGTTTGAAGCTCATTTAATAGTGTGTGTGTGTGTGTGTGTGTCTTCAATTCCTACATAGCCTTTATATTTTGTGTATTCTTATAAAGCTCTAACCTGTTCGTGTGGTTCTATATATTTGTATTTATTAATTTACACGTTTCTATTTAATTAGTGTTATTATCGTGTTTAATCTTCTCTTACTGGTCTTTTCTATACACATATACATTTTTTGCTAATACGAATTAAATTTCAAATTATTGTCCTTACTAGGTTTAATTGCTCACTTACACTGTATTTGCAATGTCTTTAAATGATTTGTTTTGCATATAAATATGTCCATTTCAATCTATGTAATATTTTGTGTTGTTACTATTTCTCTCGTCGTATTTGTTTCTTACCCTATTGGTTTATTCTGGTCATAATTTCCTGTCTAGACATTACTATTTTTTACTGAAAAACTGTATATGGTTGCAAACCAATAATAACATCCATGCTGACGATACAAAAATTGCAAATAGCGTACTCTCAAAAGAACAAGTTGACGATATGCAACACAATCTAGATAAGTTGTCATGTTGGGCCCAAATTTGGCAAATTAGTTTCAATGCGGATAAATGTAAAGTACTACATATCGGATACCAAAATGAGAACGCAAACTATTCGATGAATGGCACTCAGCTTAAGAATGTAAACAGAGAAACAGATCTGGGAGTAACGATATCGATTAACCTAAACCGAGTCAACAATGTTCAGAAGTTGTTAAGAAGGCAAACAAAATAATTGGCTTTATAGGCAGGTCATTTGAGCATAAATCCAAAGAAGTTATCCTAACCCTTCACAATTCCTTAGTCTGCCCTCTTCTGGAATACTGCGTTCAATCCTGGTGGCCTTATTACCAAAAAGATATTATAGACAAGCTAGAACGAGTTCAACGTAGAGTTACCAAAATGATACCTAGCCTAAAGAACAAACCATACGAGGAGCGTCTTAGAGAATTAAATCTATTTCCTTTAACCCAGCGCATATTAAGAGGCGACTTAATTCAAGTGTTCAAAATCATCAAAGGCATCGACAATATGAACTGTAGTAAGTACTTCACTATCGACCAATCTAATTACACACGGGGAAACGGTTGCAAAATTATTGGTAAATCTTTTAACTAACACGAATCTAAGAATTTCTTCTTCAATCGAGGAGTCAACTTGTGGAATGGGCTTCCCCGAGACGTTATAGACTGCAGCACCGTTGATTCATTTAAACTTTGCCTAGACAAATATCTCGCATCAAACCCAAGACTGACTGGTTTGTAAATTAATAACTTAATTTTATCCCTCCTCAGTCACTAACCCATCTGTCCCCTACTAACTTCCTAATCCTGCCACGGACATTAGTTCCCGGGCAGTAGTTCCCTTTCCAATGTTCCCTTACCCACTCTAAACCACTGTTTGGACACTTGATCCTCAGTCTTTTGGAGGACAAGCAGCATAGAAGGGTCACTAGACCTATTGTTGCTTGATTTCTTTTGTACTCCTTTGTACTTGTCCCACCACCCAGAACACTACAAATCCTCCTCATTCCTCCCTCACTGTTATTAAAAAAAGATTCGAATGTTTTGATCGGCTAAGTAGTGCCGCAATGTTGCATCTCTCTCGCTATTCTATCGCTACTACAATAATCAGTGTTCCTCGGAGCTTTCCCAGTGTATACCACCTCCTCTACGTAGGGTACGTAGTACCCGCCTTGCAACACAATCCCACCCCTACTCTGTGCAACTGTCCAACCCAAGAGTGAAAAGCTATTCTCAGACTTTCTTCTATTCAACTGCTGAGCTCTGGAACTCTCTCCCAGAATCAGTCTTTCCCTCTTCCTATGACTTAAATTGCTTCAAACTCCGTGTGTCCAGGCATTTTAGCTCGAACGTCCCTTGATTTCGGCCCTGTCACTCCTTGAAATCTGGGAGAGGCACTCGCTGCAGGCAGTTATGCCTTTGGTCTCCCTCATTCACATAGAAAAAAAAAAAAAGTATTTGAACTTGGACAAGTGGTGGATTTGGGCCTATGATGATTCGTTTTTTACAACCATGCTGAATAGCTGAGATAGGGTGGGTGCCCCGATGTATCAGGGACTTCTGTTCAGAGGCAATGAAATGAAATTAATTAGAAAGAAGGTATGCATAATTGTCACACATTTCTTCACATAGTGTGGTCAAATCGTGGAATAGTTTACCAAGGGAGGTGGTCGACAGTAATTCAACTGATACGTTTAAGAAGAGACTAAACGATCATCTGATGGAGATTGAATGTACACAGTATATGCATTAATCAGTCGGTAAGTGTAAATTCACTTTCAAACTAATGTCTTTCTATACTCTAAAACAAAATTCATGTGGACATTTTCTGACCCATAACCTTACACGTCATCCTATTTTCTGGTACAGCTTTTTGCCGGAGGGAGCGGAGGGCAGGGAGGGAGCCTTCTAATTTACTGACCTATTCTTCTACTATAAACTGTCCCTGTCTAATAGTATTAAGGCTGAACCCCCTAGTAGGTACCGAAAGTTGTGTGTGATCTGCGTAACTCTCACTCACTCTCACCCTCACACTCTCTCTCTCTCTCTCTCTCTCTCTCTCTCTCTCTCTCTCTCTCTCTCGTCTATGGTGTAACTAAAAACACTGTATTGTGAGTGTGGGTGTTGGAGGTGTGTGAAGTGGTATATATCATGTGAGAGTTATCTCTAACGAACTAGTAACTAAGTATACTATTTAAAATAAGGTATAATTCGCTTGTATATTGTGTGCATACTGATAACCAGGACCTTTTTCTCAAACTAATGGTAGATTTCTAACAACATCCTTTTTTAATCCTTAGCACTATTTTGACACTTGTCTTTTTAATAATTTTACTCTCTTAATTAGTGTATTTCGTTTCTCACTACAATAATCGTTTTGTATTATATTTTAAATTTATTTTGTGTTTAATATTTTTTCTTTTCTTTTCGCGTTTACACTTTGTGCTCATTTTCAAACACTACTTTTATTTTATTTTATTTTTATTTTTGCTTTTGCAGTCACTGTCTTGTAATATAGCCTGATCTTCTGTAACTTTGCATTATATTATGTGAGTTAAATAACTTATCTTACTCATTCTATTTCTAACGCTACTCTTAGGATGTTTACATTTTCACCTTTATCGGGCAGAGGCTCGTCCCTTAGGAAGTAATGATAGATAGACTCAGTATTAGGGGATAGGTAGATAATTAAGATAATAAGACAAGACGCCAGTAACTTGGTACCAGTCGAGGAATAATCCTGATGAAAGACAAAACGCAGTGAGAGATGCAGTACAAATGAACCGTGAAACAGACAATGTAGTTAATGGGGATGTACAAGCAATCCCTGTTAGAGAAAATGCAGAAAATAACAATCAACAACTGCAGCCTGCAGAAGAAAATGCAGGAATCAATAATTCGCAAGACAACAGAGGTGTGGAACAAAATAATGAAAATGGTGTAAACGAAGAAAATGAGAGAGAAATGATCGAAAATCGTGAACAGAACGAACGACCTCGTAACGTATACATGAATGGTGGAGAATGGATGGGACATTCTGGTGACAGACTCACAACATTAGTGAAAGAAATTTATACAGAAGTGATACAATGGCAACATAATAAGTTTGAACTACCGATTTGTGAAGCAGCGAAAGCCATGCTGGGGGAACTCAGACGTATGATCCTATGTTATGTTCAGGATGCCCTTTTGGCGCACGTTGCAATCTAGATAGCTTCTTTCATTCCTCAGTTGTTCCTTCAAAGAAAAAGATCAAAGGCAAAACTGAATGAGAACATTAAAGCGCTGAAACAGAGAATGGAGTGGTGGAAAAATGGGGAGTTAGACAAAATTCTTAGCCAAGTACGAGCAATCCAGTAAAGACTGAAAACAAAACAACGAAGAAAGAGGAAGCCAGATGATATGGCACGATCAGTGGGAACTAGCATGAGGATTGGTAAAGTGGCACAGGCAGTCAGCATGGTCACTGGGGAAGCCTCAAATGGGGTGCACAAAGTGAATCGACACATCTTGGACCAGCTAAAGAAGAAACACCGAGAAGCAAAACCAGCAAGTGATGAGGCCAAACTAGACGGGGAATATGTTCCTCCAGACCCGGTGATATATGAGAATATAACTGGAGACCTCGTATGGAGAAAGGCGCTGAAAATACAGGGAGGAGCAGGTCCATCAGGTGTAGATGCAAAGACTTGGAAGATCTTCCTAAGTCAAAACAAGTTTGGTTCAGCCACAGGTGACCTTTGTGAAGCAATAGCAATGCTGGCAAAGAAACTTGCATCATCACCATGCGTGAACATAGAAGCATGTCGCCTGATACCTTTAAATAAGAATCCAGGAGTTAGACCAGTAGGCGTTGGGGAAGTTCTTAGAAGGATTATAGGAAAAGCAATCATGTCCGTATTTGGAAAAGATGTACAAAGAGCACTGGGCAACTTACAAGTATGTGCAGGACAGCAAGCCGGAGGAGAAGCAGCAATACATGCAATGGGGAAGGTGTATGATGAGGAAGATTGTGAAGCGGTATTGCTAGTGGATGCAACAAATGCCTTTAACACCATTAATAGGGAGGCAGCTATTCACAACATCAAGATCAAATGCCCGAGCATCGCAAAGTACATAGAAAACACTTAAAAGGAGCCAGCTAACCTGTATATACTTGGAAGCACATAGAAGGAAGAAATGAAAATTCTTAAATCAAATGAAGGAACAACGCAAGGAGATCCAGTGGCAATGGCAATGTACGCACTGGCACTATCTATTCTGCAGCAGAAAATAAAACATGAGGCAATCCGAGTGAAACAAGTGGCGTATGCAGATGACCTCACAGGTGCAGGAAGAATAAGGGATCTCGAAGAATGGTGGCGGAGAGTACAATCGGTTGGCGCAGTCATTGGGTACCATCCTAATGCTAGTAAGTCTGTACTAATATTGAAAGAAGAAAAGTATGAAGAAGCGGTGCGGACTTTTGATGAGACAGGAGTGAAGATTACAAAAGAGGGTCAACGCCATTTGGGAGCAGTAATAGGCACAGAGGAATGCAAGAGAGTCTATGTGCGAAAAAAGGTAGTGGAGTGGGTAAAGGAAGTGAAAACCCTGGCAGACATTGCGAAATCTGAACCACATGCTGCATATACTGCCTTCACATATGGTGTTAAGCACAGATGGACCTTTCTTATGAGAACAGTGCCTGACATTGGACAGATGCTCCAACCGCTGGAAGAAGCAATCAGAGGAACATTCATACCTGCTTTAACAGAGATGGAAGGTGTCACGCAAGAGCTAAGAGATCTATTAGCTCTTCCGCCAAGGCTCGGAGGTATGGGGATCATAAACCCAGTTGAGGCGGCACCTCATGAGTACCAAAATTCCCTTAAACTTACTACGTCTCTGACAGAAAAAATACGGGAGCAAAATGAAAATGATGAGGTGGACGAAGAGGAACAACGAAATGCAAGACAGGAAATTACAAAGAGCAGAGAAGAGAGACAGAAACATAGCCTAGAACAAATTAAGACCGAATGTAGTGAAGAACTGAAAATGAGAGTTAAGATGGCACAAGATACGGGGGCTTCAAATTGGCTCACTTCATTACCAATAAAGGAAAAAGGCTTCAGCTTAAATAAACAAGAATTCAATGATGCCGTAGCCTTGAGGTATGGTTGGCCAGTTTCGAACCTGCCGCTGAAATGTGCATGTGGTGAAATAAACAACTCGGACCACTCTATGACCTGTAAGAAAGGAGGATTCATCTGTATCCGGCATGATGAAGTACGAGACATCACTGCACAAATGCTGGACGAGGTGTGCCATGATGTCAGAATAGAACCGGAACTTCTGCCTATGGACGGACAGCGCTTGGCCCACAACACTGCAAATACTTCAAATGAAGCAAGAGTGGACGTAAGTGCTCGAGGTTTTTGGACGAGGGGACAACAGGCTTTTTTCGACATCAGAATCTTCAACCCAAGAGCACAAACATATCACGAGCGAGGACTCAAGGCGGCATACTTGAGAAACGAAAGTGAGAAACAACGCGCTTTTGAAGAAAGAATTTTGAACAGGGATCAAGGAAGCTTTACTCCTCTGGTCTTCTCATCGTCGGGAGGAATGGGACCTTCTGCAAGTGTCTTCTATGCCAGATTAGCTGAACAAATATCGGAGAAAAAGCGCCAGCATAGAAGCCAAGTCATAACTTGGATGAGATGCCGGCTCTCTTTCTCTCTTCTCAGGTCTGCACTCCTATGTCTCAGGGGTACAAGGTCCTCCCCGCTACAGAGGACAAGAGTGAGAGACTTGGACTTTGAAATGGTCGCCACGTGGCGGAGTGCCGAATTGGGGAACAACTATGTTGATTGTAGGGAGGTACTGGTACAATAAGATACACTATAATGTAACTAGAATAAGATAGAATGTACACCACTTTGTAACTGTCACCTAAAAGTTGGAGGTGTGTGTTGGTTTGTGTAAATGTCCTGAATAACCTACTGTGTGTGTGTGTGGTGGTCCTCGGGGCTTATGTGTAAACGTGATGTATGGAGGGCCTGGCTGGATCAAAACAACATTACAGGAGCCATGGTGTGTGTATGTGTGTGTGTGTGTGGGGGGGGGGGGGGGGGTGAGGGCAATAGTACGTTTTTGTGTTATGTAATTCATGGGATATATGGAGAGTATTTGTGTATGACATTCCTTTTCATTCCCCCCCCCCCTCCCCACACACACACATATATATATATATATATATATATATATATATATATATATATATATATATATATATATATATATATATATATATATATATATATATGTATTTTGGATATTTCTACTACTACTTAAGTTAAAGTTCAGGAATACTAATCAGATATAGGTTGTTCAGAAATTGTAATAAGATAATATACTGTAGGTACTTCTAAATTGTTCCAGCATCGCAATATATATTTATGGTCACATACCTGTATATTAAGTTAAGTATTAACCATGTTTTTGTTCTTCTCTTACATTATAATAAACACACGTATAAGTATAAATTAGTAAATACGAAGTACCTGTGGCATAATTGCCAAGTGAGTAGCTGTAGAACGATTAAGTGGACTACTAATAAGTGTAGAACGAGTAAGTGCACTACTAATAAGTGTAGAACGAGTAAGTGGACTACTAATAAGTGTAGAACGAGTAAGTGCACTACTAATAAGTGTGGAACGAGTAAGTGGACTACTAATAAGTGTGAAACGAGTAAGTGCACTACTAATAAGTGTGGAACGAGTAAGTGGACTACTAATAAGTGTGAAACGAGTAAGTGCACTACTAATAAGTGTGGAACGAGTAAGTGCACTACTAATAAGTGTGGAACGAGTAAGTGGACTACTAATAAGTGTGGAACGAGTAAGTGCACTACTAAAGTCCGTTCATTCTAGGTTGGTCAGAAATCATAACCCCTAACCTCTCATAACTCAAAAAGGATTTAAGTAATCGAGTTAATATTTCTACCGAATAGGAAGACTTGGCTAGGAAATAGGTGTAAAAATTGACAGCTCATTTGCTCTAGCCCTTTTTTGAGTTACAGAGGTTAAAATATTACGATTTCTGCCCAACCTAGAATGAACGGACTATAGTAAGAATAGAGTAAGGAAGTCTAGAGCGAGTAATTGAACTATTAGTTAAATTACTCGCTCTAGACTTATAGCCTAAGTGTGGAATGAATAAGTCCGTATCATGTAAATACGAACACAATTAATTCCAACCCTTCATATATCTACCGATGTGAATAAAGTGCACTGTTTTTCTATCCAATTTAAACATACGAGACACAATAACAGCAAATAAAAGTTTAAACAAAGCGGCTACATACGCAAATTAAGAGAGCTTGCAAAAGTTTACTGAAATGTTTTGGATATAATTACTGGGAGAGTAGCCTAGTACTAACAATGTTTCCAATTTAGCTATTTTCCCACTAGATCAAGAGGTATTTACTTCGATCTAGAGGCAAATTGTTACATCTAGCGACATTAATTCTAGCGATATTCTAGAGATATTAGGCATTTAAAACGATATTAATATTATTATTATACAAATACAAAAGTGAAAGGACAAGACTACAAGACCATGGGTGGCCCCGTTGGGAGACATACTGTACGAGAAAGAAAAAAAGGAAAACAGGAAAACAATGCAAACAGAGATTGTGACGTTGTTCTAGCGCTTTTCGACATTTATTAACTATCTAGCGGACTTGATTTGGTAACCCTGTGACAGTACTTACCGTCGTGTTGGGACTGGATCCAGGAACTGAAGATGTAAGTCTCTTTGGTCTCCATGGCGTTTTATCGATAGTGGAAGAGGGCTTGGGGACACACGCAGCTGCCTCGTTGCTGCCTCACTTTCCTTGGCTTGTCGGAGCTGTAGAAGGGAGAGAAGAAGAGGAGGAATGAGGGAAATGAGGAATTGGAAAACTATACTCGGTTTCATTTCAGCTGACGGTAAATTGAATCCCTTAGCAACTGACTTCTCGATGATTAACGAAACAATTAGAAACTACCATGTCTCTGCTTCATATTTGTGACAAGTGTTCATAGTTAACCAGATTTCACTACAAAACCTGAATTATAGCAGAATAATCAAGCTTAAGACATAGCATTTTACCGTCAGCTTGAAAATAAACAAAGTATAGGTGTGGAGCTAATCTGTGGTGGGGGACATGGTAATAACTTATTTAACATTGTATGGACAGTATAAAGCAAAGAACACAATGCAAAAAACATGCAAAATGTTAGGACATCAACAAGGAAATATTATGTATTACCTAAGTATCTAACCTAATCAATATTTTATTAATTTCACCACAACCCCAAACACCTCCAATTAAATCAATGAAAGCATAGATGTGATCCACCGGGACTCGAACCTGGGTTATCGCACACGATTTTTAAACACTAACCATTACACCACCAAGACGGTTAAAGGGTTATGCACACGCCTACGACTTAATATCCATTCTCGAATACTGGATATTAATCTAATCATGTTCATATTCCCAACCGCGCTATGGTAGCCTACTGTTTCAAGCGAGAGGAAAGAATAGTGTCAGTAATGACAAATCTTCTCCAATAATTTCCTTTCACAGAACCATCCAACCAGCTCGTCAGTGGCATGACATAATGTAGTTGGATAGTATCTTAACACTCCACGAGCGGCTAGGTCGGTAACTTCTACTACCTGGCAAGCTGGTGGTTTTACCCTGAACGACCTTATTTCCGTGCTTTTTTTCATGCATAAACAAGAGCCAGAGCGTTATACAATTATGTATTCCTGAAAGGGCGATAATTGAGCTTTCCAATGACACCAGAACAATCCTTCTACGACCACGCGTTCTCTTGCAACGATCGTGCAAGACGAGTGCAAAATCCCTAAAATACGGTAATATCCTTACATAATTCCCTGTGTAGCTAGGCAGTGAGTGTGGATGTGTGTGGAGGGAATGTCAGTAGTCGCGCGGGACCCGTGCCGAGCGGTCATAAGCCGACCTACGCTCCTCCCATCGCTCGTCTCTCTCTCAGAGCCATTATTGCTCAAAAATTGCACACGGACTTAAGTCGGGCCCCGCCACTTAGTCCTTGGTTCTCTAGGCCGACTTAAGTCGGGTCCCACTAAACAAGGGTTAATAAAATATTTAAATTATAATTAGCGCAGTAAAACTCCTAAAAGCCTCCCATTTAAAGAAGGTCGAGCGTAATTTCTTTATAAATTAGTTTACCGTGGACAAAACTTCTTCCTCTGGACTTTCACCCAGTCTGAGTTCACCACTTAAGAGGGTGTCACACGAGCGCTTCTTCCGGCAATTTTTGATGAATTTTTTTTTGTTCATCGTACTATTTAGAGGCCTTTTCGCATTGGGATTGGAAAATAAATGTATGTAAGGTAGTTTATGCTAGATAGCGTAATTCGTGTGGAACTTATATTTTGAAGCTGCCAGACAACAATTGCTCGTAAAAAATTGACGTAAAAATCGCTCGTGTGACACCGCCTCTACCCTTGTTAGATACCAGTACGGAAAAGTAGGAAGGTGTGGAATTGTTGTCTATCACTGTGGGACATTTTGCAAGTAATATTATTTCTATCTATCTATCTATTTGCTCAGGCCCATTCCCCATTTTTTTTTTTTTTTTTTTTTTTTTTACTGGGGGTTGCTGACTCTAGACAGAGCCCGAATAGGAGGAACAAAAAACAAACAATGAACACACAAACAAAAACAAAAATTAACACACATCTAGTAGGCTAATATTTTTTACTAGAATAAAATTAACTATAGTATTTTATTTTTTATTTTTGATACTGAATTATTATTCAGGTATTTCATTATAGGTGCAGTATGTGTGTGATACTAAGGGGGAATGGGTGTATTTATTTGCATTTTTATTTATCTTTTTATTATTGGGTTTAGTTTCCTCCCTAGACCTCCATCACGCTTAAAAAACATTCCCAGGACCACCCCTTTAAGATAAATTTGCATATTTTTCGATATGAAAATATCCCGGCCGACGGCCGGTTCATCTTAAATTACATACATGCTATTGCTCTCCAGGAAAAAATCGACACCTTAATTGCATGAAAGGTCTTGGGGGAAAAAAAACAAAAAACACACACACACACACACACGTGATTTTTTTTTTAAATCGCCAAACTAGTGGGGCAACATTCTCAGCATCTCAGAACTAATGGTGCTAAACATGAGACTATTAGATATTGTTACCATAGAGGTGCAATCTTCGGCAACGTCGTCACCTTCCTTTTCATTACCGCATTTAACATTTGTCTGTTTTGCCTTTTCGCCCTTTCTTCTTTATAAACCTTCCATGTTTTCTGTTTTCACTTCTTCTTATGTGACCTCATTATACTTTTCTGTGTTATGCCTCTATTTCCTCTCTTCTTATGCAAACACCTTCTTATTTACTTTTCCCTTGGTGTCGTTTCCCGTCTTGGCCCCCACTCCAGATATCCCCGGGGCGCCTCCCTCCTGCTGGGGGCGCTGTAAGGTCCGGGTATAAACCATTCTTATATATTGATGTCGAGGAAAGAGGAAATCAAATCCAAAGAAATAGTGACCTATATACTCCTTTTCTTTTCAGTTGACGATAAATTGAATCCCTTAACATTTAATTTTTTGATGCATGATGGAAAAATATGTAACTACTTTGTCTCTGAATCATATTAAGACCAAGTGTATATAATTAGCACCATATTTCACTACACAATCTTCAAAATAATTGACAAATCTTGATGGGAACTTTGTAATTTACTGTCAGTTGAAAAGAAACAGAGTATAGGGAATTGAAGAGGAGAAATCAATGAGGCCTAACAAAGACAAATATCAGGTATATTGATAAAAAAATGTGGGAGAGATGGGTTGTTTTTCTGGTCCCCCTTCTTCTTCATGTTTAGCCCCATTAGTAATCAGATGTTAAGACGTTCGCCCCATTAGTTTGTCGATTGTAATAATTACTTTCGTCACATTTCTATATCAATAATTCAATATCAATACATTTCGTTCCATATACGTGTCGATTTTTTCCTGGCGAGTGATAGCGAGCCTGTAATTTTAAGAGAAACCGGCCTTCGGCCGGAAAATTGTTCTATCGAAAAATGTACAAACATATCTTGAAGGTGAGTCTAGGAAGTGTGTTTTTAAGATTGATGGAGGTCTAGCGAGGAAACTATAAAATATATGAATGTACATGTAATAGATAATGTCACGGTGCCTATTGTAATAGGACACGCCTGGGCTAATAGGTTACTGTAACACTAGCCCATTATCTAGGAAATAAACCTATATGTTGATAGTGTCGTTACTCTAGATCAAAAATAGACAAATATCCCTTGTGAAATTATGGCAACTAAAGTCCCTGAATATGCTATACATAATTATATATCTATACTGACTCGATGCAGTAATATATTTGAAAAGAAAATTGCAGTTCCCAGCTTGTGGGATATTAGAGTACACGGATTTATTGTAATGATTTTTTTTTTTTTTTTTTTGGTTTTATGTGATTGAGGGAGGCAAAAGGCAGAACTGCCTATAGCGAGTGCCTCCCCCATAGTTGAAAGAGTGACAGGCCAAAATCAAGGGACGTTCGAGCCAAAATGCCTGGACACACAGAGTTTGAAATAATTTAAGTCATAGGAAGAGGGAAAGACTGATTCTGGGAGAGAGTTCCAGAGCTCAGCTGTTGAGTAGAAGAAAGTTTGAGTAACGTTTCACTCTTGGGTTGGAGAGTTGCACAGAGTAGGGGTGGGATTGAGTTGCAAGATGGGTACCACGTGCCCTACGTAAAGGAGGTGGTATGCACTGGGAAAGCTCTGAGGAACACTGATTATTATAGTAGCGATAGAATAGCGAGAGAGATGCAACATTGCGGCGGAGAGAAAGATATTGCAGAGAGTTGGTGAGTAGACGGGAGTTAATGATACGAAAGGCCTTCCTTTCAACTTTGTCTAGGAGAGCGGTGTGAGAGGAACCTCCCAACACATGTGAACAATACTCAATACAAGGACGCACTATGCCCCTGTACAGAGCATGAAGCTGAGCAGGGGAAAAGAACCCCCTAAGGCGGTTTAGCACACCCAGCTTCTGGGAGACTGCCTTAGCAAGACTGGTAATATGGTCCTTCCAAATGAGAGCAGAAGAAAAAGAGACACCAAGAATATTGAGAGAAGATGAAGGGTTGATTTTTGTATTGTTGAAGAATAAGGGATAGTCCGCTGGGAGATCTTGACGGGTAGATAGATGGAGAAATTGGGTCTTGGAAGCATTAAAGGTAACAAGGTTTTCTCTGCCCCAATTGGAGATAGTATTTAGATCAGAATTTAAGAGTTTTATGGCTTCATTACGTTTGTCGTTGAGGGATTGCTGGCTAGGGCGTTCTGAAAAACTAATGGAGTAGTGTAAGGTTGAGTCGTCTGCATATGAATGGATGGGAATTAAGGTACAGTTAAGGAGATCATTTATAAAAATTAGAAAGAGAATAGGAGATAGAACAGAGCCCTGAGGAACACCGGAGTTTATAGGGTGAGGAAGTGAACAATGGCCGTCCACAACCGCAGATATGGAACGGCCGGAAAGGAAATTAGAGACAAAGGCACAGATGGAGGGATAGAAACCGAAGGATGGTAGTTTAGAAATTAAAGATTTGTGCCAGACTCTATCGAAGGCTTTCGATATGTCTAGTGCAATAGAAAAAGTCTCACCGAAGTCCCGAAAGGAGGATGACCAAGAGTTAGTAAGATATGAAAGAAGATCACCAGTAGAGCGACCCTTAAGATAGCCATACTGGCGATCTGAGAGCAGTTTATGAGAAGAGGAATGCTTAAGAAATTTGGAAGCAAGAATAGTTTCAAAAACTTTAGAAAGACAATAATTGTATTCTTAAAGTTAGTAAGAAGTAAAGAAACAAACATTCCCACTATAAATGGTTTTATTGAATAGCGACACTGAAATTGCATTACTAAAAAAAGAGACAATTTCATTCACACACTCTGCCACTCAATCTAACCCACTAACCTAAATATAATTACCCAGTATTATAACTACCCCTAAGATTACCCCAAATCATTATGCTGATTACTGCTGCTAGTCATACGAAATCTCACATAACCAACACTTTAGTCTACTGTGATACTGATAACGATCACAGCCCAGCAAATGACTGCATGATCGATAAGGCACAAGATTTGTCCACGCTTACACCCATCAATCACACTCATCACTCTCTCTCTCTCTCTCCACTCTCACCTCCTCACACCAGTCACGCGACTCACTAGACTAATGAGAGTTGCCTAATTAAAGGGTCTCAAAAAGGGCAGTACGACAAGTCCTAGGGTGTCAAGCCGACCATCCTCTAGCGGTAACCTCACCCTCTGTGGGGTTAAGAGTTACGGCGTCACTCACCGACATACACCACACACACGTGACTCGCTAGACTAATGAAAATTGCCTAATTAACCCGTACAGCCCCAGCGACGCGCCTGACGCGTCGGCGATGTATGTAACGCACAGCCCCAGAGACGCGCCTGGCGCGTCACCCTAATTGCGCCAACCGTAACCTCAGGTGTAGCCACTCAAGAGGGCTCAGATTTGTATGGGAACTGTGTACGTATCCCACGCAACCGTGCCGATGGTTGAAAACTCTCAAAGTCCACGTGCGTGCGCGCGAGCGCGCAAAAACCTGTTTTTTTGGGATAATTGCCTTCAATTTTTTACTCTTATAAAATCCGTTTTCGGGGGCTCTGTAGGACCATTTTTTAAGCTTTTTGAGCGGTTTTTCGTGGTATTTCCTTCATTCCTAACCCATTCGCTATTGTTTCTGGAATAAAACCATTTTTTGAAAACCGGCCGGGTTCTGGTGCGCAAACATTACAAAACTAGCCGGGGCTCCACGGGTTAAAGGGTCTCAAAACGGGCAGTACGACAAGTCCTAGGGAGACAAGCCGACCATCCTCTAACGGTAACCTCACCCTCTGTGGGGTTGAGAGCTACGGCGTCACTCACCGACACACACACCACACACACGTGACTCGCTAGACTAATGAAAGTTGCCTAATTAAAGGGTCTCAAAAAGGGCAGTACGACAAGTCCTAGGGAGTTAAGCCGACCATCCTCTAACGGTAACCTATTCTATTATATATAACATATTCTATTATATATATATATTTGTTTTGCTTATTTAGGTAGGTTATCACCCCTGGTAGCCTATTTCTTCGTATTTCATATTTCTTGTTTTCGGTTAGTCTAGGCTATCATCCCTGGTGGCCTATTTCTGCGTAATTCAATTTTTAAATTTTCAGTTAGGCTATCACCGCTTGTGGCCTATTTCTGCGTACCACCGATATTTCATAATTTTTGATTTCGGTCATTTTTGTTTTCGGTTAGTCTAGGCTATCATCCCTGGTGGCCTATTTCTGCGTACTTCTATTTTTAAATTTTCAGATAGGCTATCACTGATGGCGGCCTATTTCTGCGTACCGGTATTTCATAATTTTTGTTTTCGGTTATTTGTGTTTTCGGTTAGTCTAGGCTATCATCCCTGGTGGCCTATTTCTGCGTACTTCAATTTTTAAATTTTCAGTTAGGTTATCACCGCTGGTGGCCTATTTCTGCGTACCGGTATTTCATAATTTCATAATTTTTGTTTACGGTTAGGATAGGCTATCACCCCTGGTGGCCTATTTCTGTTTAAATAAAAATAAAAAAAAATCGGTTCGGCTATCACTGCGTATTTAAATTTCATTTTGTTTTGTTTTTATTTTCGGTTAGGCTATCATCACTGATAACCTATTTGTGCGTATTTCAACAAGTTTGTTTTCGGTTAGGCCTATTTAATTTAAGTAAGTGAAGCGACCTGAAGTGAGTGAAGTGTTTTTAAAGTGAGATAAGCTTTTTGAAAGTGAGATAAGTGTTTTTAAAGTGAGTGAAGTATTTTTAAAGTGAGTTAAGTGTTTTTAAGTGAGTGAAGTGATCTAAAGAAAGTGATTGTCACCATGCCTCGTGCCTGTACGAACTGCGCCGGTAGGTTTGGTGCTTCCATGTTTGCTCCTGCCGATCCACAAGTCTGCAGACTCTGCCAGCAACGAGAGGATTTGACAGCGAAATTGGATGAAGCCCACAACAAGATCAACGCCCTCACCAGGAAGCTGGAATCACTCCAAGAGTTTGTAACACTCAACGTTGGAGTATCACTAACTCCAATTGTTTCAACTCCAGCATCCACCACCGCCCCAATGTCATCTGCCAACAATCCAACACCTGCAGTAGCCACTGCAGCAGATGCTTCTGATGAACCTGAGCCGACATCAAACCAGGACAGCCGCCCTGTTCACCTTAGTCTCTCCCCCACTCCTCGTGCAAGAAGCCTGCTAGCACGAACAGTACCAACCCCTCGCCCCCGTTCTAACCACTCCTCTCCCTGACCTGTACGCAGAGTCTCGCCACCACAGGTTTCCGGATTTACACCAGTGAGGAACGGTGCACGGCCAACGCAGAAAAGGTTTCATCTACCAGTCACAATGTCAAACAGATTTGAGATCTTAGTAGAGATGGAAGACGAACCAGAAGAGACCAGGCTCGTTGGGGATTCCATCCTACGAGGACAGGTCGAAGAGTTCTGCGACAGAGTCCCAAATCGACGAAAAAGATTTTGCATCCCAAGAGCTGGACTGGACGACATTGTGGAAGCCTTCGAAGATACCACAAAGGATGCAAACGAAAATACCCTTTTTGTCATCCACACTGGTTCAAATGACGTCATGCGCACCAGATCCGAAGAGTTGATGGAGAAATCTCGCAAGTACTACAAAAACAAGTCAAGGAATATCATCATCTCAGGCATTCTCCCCAAGATCGACGCACCTGACAAATTCTACGACAAGGCCTTTAGCACAAATAGCCGACTAATATATTTGTGTCTGAAGGAAGAAGTTGAATTCATCAACCTCTGGGATAATTTCTATAACCAGCCTACTCTGTTCTGCAAGGATGGCACTCATCTAAACCCTGTGGGTTCAGCACACATGGGTCGTCTCCTACACGAAGCAGTCCGCAGCCATGGATAAATAAACGCCATCCGAGAAGAAGCAGCAGTGACATAAATCATCTAATGCCAAGCAAAAAACAGAGACAACAAAGGACCACCAGCGATAAGGACCGCAGACAGCGAGGACCAAGGACAGCCATGAACATAAATGTAGATCCGACAAGAACCAAAAATATTATTAAAGAGCATTCCGTGAGTTCTAAAATAACAAATTTAAAGGTGTTCTATGCAAACGCTCGTAGTATACGCAATAAACTTTCAGACTTAGAGGAGCTAGTGTATACAGAAAATTATGATGAGATTGGCATAACAGAATCTTGGCTCAATACAGAAGATAGAGACTTTTTAGCAGAGTATTCACTTCCCGGTTATGTAATGTTTGAGAAAAGCCGAATGAATAGAAATGGAGTTTGTGTTTTACTTTATATCAAAGAAAGTCTTAACCCTACCCTCATGTCAAAACTTCAAATTATGAATGTCGACACATCTTTTGTGCTAATAAAGAATAATAAAGGTACAAAAATAATACTTGCGTTAACACTCTCCGACTCATATGACGCTAGAGCGTCATATGGAGGTTTGGCCAAAATACTCATATGACGCTAGAGCGTCATATGAACTTATCTTAATATCTCTTTAATAAGTTTTATGACGCTCTAGCGGCATATTGAGCTCAGTAAGTTAGGTAAGTTAGATCAAAATCTGTCGAATGGTGGCAACCCCATGTTCCTCCGACTTCTAACTGTCCCTCAGTGATATTTTGACAGTTGTGGGGATAATACTGTGTTGGCCGCCTCCTCGTCAGTAAGTTAATATAATCTAACTGAGGGGGTTAATATACAGACCTCCAGCTCAATCAGTGCAAACTGACCAAGTAATTTACGAACAAATTGCAGATGTAAGTAACTCACAAGATACCGTAATTTTTGGCGACTTTAACACCTTACGAGCGGCCTATGCGGTTTATTTATGTGTACCGCACAGCGGGGTGTTTTTAGCCAAAATAGGGCTGTTTACGTGATCATTTTCATGCCTAAATAAGACCCAGAACGTAAAACAAGTACCTATCCCTGAAAGGGCATAAACAGAGCTTTCGAATGACACCATAACGATCCTTGTATGATGGATAGTTTTCTTGCAATAACCGTGCAACGCGAAAAAAGGTAATTCGGTACTTTCAGTACATAATTGAGTATGTAGCGAGTGAGAGAGGGAGGAGGGAGCTGAGATTTGTGTCAGTAGGTTCGCCGCGGTGGTCTGGAGCAGTCATACGCTCGCTAGTCTCCTGCCACCACTTGTCTCTCTCTCTCAGCCACATTACGTGCTGAAATTGCCACTCGAGTTATGTCGAGCGCCGCCACATAGTCCAGCTTTATTTAACTCGACTTATGTTGCTCGCCGCTAAATAAGGGTTAATTAACCTGTGACCAAGTGGGGCGATACTCTTACTTCACACTCCGGACATGACTTGTATACGAACTTGCAAGAGAGTTCGCTTTATCAATTTGTTCGAACGCCGACCCGTGGTAATACCGATCTTGACATTGTACTTGCAACAAAAGAAGAATTAATAGAGAATTTGAATGTTGGTGATGAATTCAGTAACAGCGACCATCGTACGATAACTTTCACTTTAAAGTTTACTAGTAACGAACCAAATAGTAGCATCGAAAAAATCCCAAATTTCAAGAAAGCAAACTTTCATAAACTTAGAGCTATATTTAAAGAAACTGACTGAAGCTTTTTAATTAACAATAACGACATAAATACATCTTGGAAGTTATTCGAAACCACTTACCTAAAAGCAGTGCAAGACTGCATTCCATTGAAAATACGGCGTCCAGGCCATAATAATAAGCCCAAATGGTGGAATAAAAGATATTTCAAACTGTCTGCTTGCTAAAAATGTTGCTAATGATAGATTAAAATCCTCACAAAATGACGAAGAATGGGTGAAATTTGTAGAGCTACGACGCAAATCCAAAAAGTTAATTAAGCAAAGTAAAAAGACCCTAGAGTTACATATTGCGAATCAAAGTAACACAAACCCGAAATAATTCTATAGTTATATCAGAAAGAAAAAAGTAGTTACTTCAACTGTTGGACCGTTAGTCGATGAAAATGCAGAATACACCAAAGACGAAATACAAATGAGTAATGCCCTCAATACCTTCTTTGCATCAGTTTTTACAACAGAAGACCTCAGTGATAGCGCTACACCATCGCCGATTCAGATTGATAATTCAGATGTTCTAAGCAATATCACCGTTACAGAGAGAGAAGTATTGAATTGTTTAGATAAACTCAAGGTAAATAAAATGCCTGGACCTGATACAATCTCGCCTAGAGTTCTAAAAGAAGCTAAGGATGAGCTTTCCAAACCACTGACATTACTATTCAATAAATCCTTGCAGTCTGGAACTATGCCTGATCAGTAGAAGTTAGCCAACGTAACACCGATATTAAAAAAAGGCAGCATATCCCTACCCAGTAACTATCGTCCAATTAGCTTAACCTCAGTTGTATGTTAAATGCTAGAAACGGTCATACGAGACAGACTCGTAAATCACTTAGAGGAAAATAACATACTTAAAGATACTCAACACGGTTTTCGTAAAAAACGTTCCTGTTTAACAAACCTCTTAGACTTCTTCCACGATATCATCAACCTCTACGATGAGAGTAAAGCTGTAGATATTATATACCTTGATTTTCAAAAGGCCTTTGACAAAGTTCCCCACAAACATTTACTGCTAAAACTAAAAGCGCATGGAATACAAGACGGTGTGTTGAAATGGATAGAAAATTGGCTCAGCGACAGAAAGCAAGAGTAGTCATAAACGGTAAGGCATCTAAATGGACCAATGTAAGTAGCAGGGTACCCCAGGGATCGGTACTAGGACCAATTATCTTTCTAATTTACATCAACAACATAGATGAGGGTCTCACCTGTACAATCTCAAAATGTGCTGACGATACAAAAATTGCAAATAGCGTACTCCTAAAAGAACAAGTTGACGATATGAAACACAATCTAGATAAATTGTCATGTTGGGCCCAAATTTGGCAAATAAGTTTCAATGCGGCTAAATGTAAAGTACTACATATCGGATATCTAAATGAGAAAGCAAACTATGCGATGAATGGCACTCAGCTTAAGAATGTAAACAGAGAAACCGATCTGGGAGTCAGGGGCGGATTTACATGTTATGGGGCCCTAGGCACTTTGGTTATGCGGGGCCCCTGTAAATCCCCCACAGCTGGGGGGTTGAGGGGGCCCTGTAAGCCCCCCCAAGATTTTTTTTAGAGGCATTTTGAGGCCTATGGAGGGAGTGAAATCCTGTAATTTATAGTGGTTTTAATATGACCATAGTGCTTCTCACTCATGATAATCAAAGAGACAAAGACCGATCATATAATTATATATCTGAAGAAATTCTGTTCTCACTATCTGAGGATGCTGGATGGCTTGTCAGAGCAGATGCTAGCATTCAGAGAAAAGTCAAACTGAAGTATTTTTTTTTAAGTTGCCAGAAACTGGCTTCTCATCTTAATTTCTGAGCAAATACCCTTTGGTAATTACAGGCTAAATGAAATGCATGATGTAGTGGTCTTTCATATTAGTTTATTTTAAATATTTTCCATTAGGATTTAATTTATTATAATGTTGGTACTAGAATGTAGAACGTTATTTGCTATAGTACTATATAGTCTATAGGCTACTGTGTAACAGTTATAACATAAAACGCACATGGTAGGTTTTCATATTTTCTTTGAAAAATGTTATATATCATCTTTAGTGACATGGTATAATTTTTGTGTATACCCCTATATTACCTACGGGGTAGAAGTTTGCGGTAATGCAAGTGAATACAAAATTAAACCTATATGTATTAACAAAAAATAAACAAAAAATGTAAGAATCATTTAATCGGCTCATTGGCATTGCCAAGAATATTCAGCACCATTATTTAAATCCTTAAAGCTATTACCATTAATCAAAATGTGTTTCTTCAGTAGCTAAGCTTATGTTTAATTTAAGATAATGTAATCTTTGGCCACCCCTTCGGGGATCACGGCGTCAGGCAATAGATAGATAGATAGAAAGATCTTGATCTCTCCATACTAGCGTATTTTTATTTTCTTGATGTGAATTCAGGATTAGGTCAAGTTAACTTTTTATATCATGCATAGAACCTGAAGAGAATAAAACTGATTAGTCTAGTTATACTCTAGTAAAATAATTTACCAATGTAATGTGCAAATACTGTACCGAATCCAAAAAATAGCATTTTTTAAACAACCCAAGACCTAAAAAAATTGGTATTCATTAAAGTTTGCATTTAAAACTCCACACCTTAAAAATGTAATTTCAGACAAAGTAGTACAAATACATTATTATTGCAATTAATATGAATATATACTAATTATTTGACACAACATGAGCGGCTGAGCCTATTTGTGCTAATTCAATATAAATTTTGATTATTTTGTCAATAGCCTAGTGATCACGTTATTTTGTTTAGCTTTGTAACTAGTACATTGAAATAGCAGATGTATAGCCTATAGGTATACAAAATTAACCATAGCTCTATGTACAACAATGATAACACTGACAATATTGATTGAGTCAGTCTGCTTTGTTAAGGAAAAACAAAACAAAAAATGCATATTTTGCAGCTTTTGCTGTATGTAGCTAGGGTATGGGAATAGATCAGTTGTTGGTTTTGCCGAATGAGGCTTTGAACTTCTGTGAAATATAGAAAATAATTAATATTTTACTTTGATGAAGTTTTCAATGTGAAAATTGTCATTGACATTATGTCATATAAACTAGAATGAGTTGCTGAAGATGAAGGCATGGTCGCATTTCCAATTATATTTATCCTTAGACTAGCATGATAAAACCACCTTTAAATTGTAAACTACTGTCCAAGACTACAAACTTATTGTAACTTATTACCTTTCTACTTATCCTAATGCAAGACGGTATTTTAAGTGATTGGAAAATGGGCTAGACAAAATTATTTTCTTAAAGAATAGTATAATAGATTATATAGATGAAATATATATTGATATATAGGTTATTATACATTTGTAATATAATAAAATCGTACAAAAGAAGCCAGAAAAAAAAGATGGCAATGGTACTGAATGGGTTAAGCCATAGACTACAATAGATCTGGACTGGACACGAAAATTGAACTTTGCAGTAAGGGACACAAAATCGAAGAACGAACCCCCAAGTTTGAACCTTAAAACTACGAACATGTGATATTTTCGCGTTTCGAGGTTCGAACTTGGGGGTTCGTTCTCCGATTTTGGGTCCCTTACTGCAAAGTTCCATTTTCGTGTCCAGTCCAGATCTACTGTGGTCTATGGTTAAGCTAATGTAGGCAAACAGCCTAAGGATTAAGGAGATTTATTAGCATGGGTCTAGATTCCATAGACCTAGGCATACAAAATTACACCTCCACCAACGGGAACTATCATTATTGTATGTTCTAAAAGTCATAGTGCCATTAATCCCAATAGTACTGGGAATGGGGTAATCGCTAACAAAAAAATAATAACCGAAAATGCAAACTGTGGATCACCTTTCCTTTTATTTATTTATTTTATTTTTTCCCCAAGCCAAGGTGTGGGCCCCTTGGGGCGCGGGGCCCTAGGCCATGGCCTACTCGGGCCCCCCCCCCCCCCCCCTAAATCCGCCCCTGCTGGGAGTAACAATATCGAGTAACCTAAAACCGAGTCAACAATGTTCAGAAGTTGTTAAGAAGGCAAACAAAATAATTTGCTTTATAGGCAGGTCATTTGAGCATAAATCCAAAGAAGTTATCCTAACCCTTTACAATTCCTTAGTCCGCCCTCTTCTGGAATACTGCGTTCAATCCTGGTGCCCTTATTACCAAAACGATATAAACAAGCTAGAACGAGTTCAACGTAGAGTTACCAAAATGATACCTAGCCTAAAGAACAAACCATACGAAGAGCGTCTTAGAGAATTAAATCTATTTCCTTTAACCCAGCGCAGATTAAGAGGTGACTTAATTCAAGTGTTCAAAATCATCAAAGTATTCGAAAATATGAACTGTAGTAAGTACTTCACTATCGACCAATCTAATTACACGCGGGGAAACGGTTGCAAAATTATTGGTAAACCTTTTAACTCACACGAATCTAAGAATTTCTTCTTCAATCGAGTTGTCAACTTGTGGAGTGGGCTTTCTCGAGACGTTATAGATTGCAGCACCGTTGATTCATTTAAACTCCGTCTAGACAAATATCTCGCATCAAACCCGCGACTGACTGCGTTTGTAAATGAATAACTTTATTTTATCCCCCCCTCAGTTACTAACCCCTCTGTCCCCTACTAACTTCCTAATCCTGCCATGGACATTAGTTCCCTTTCCAATGTTCCCTTACCCACTCTAAACCACTGTTTGGACACTTGATCCTCAGTATTTTGGAGGACAAGCAGCCTAGAAGGGTCACTATATTTGTTGTTGCTTGATTTTCTTTGTACTCCTTTGTACTCCTTTATATATATATATATATATATACATATATATATACAGTATATACTCCTTTGAGCTAAGCTCATTATTATCGCGCCTCCTTAACTGGGAATGTATTGCGTGAAATGCATGTTAAGTGTTTATGTATCGGAATAGCTGTGGATGTTTGTGTAGTCTGTATTTTAGCCAATTGGCGACATTTGGAAACGAAGTCTTAGGGTTAATCTGTACGATACCATTCTCACTATGGTACCAGTCTCACCCGAAGGCTTAGGTTGACCAGTAGCTTAGGTTGACCAGTACGATACCCATCTCACCTTGTAACCGATCACCAACCCCAGATGGGACGTTACAGCTTCGTCCCCTTGTACCAGGTTCCTATTTATACTAATAGGTGAACAGAGGCTACACCGTTAGGAGACTTGCCCAAATGTCTCTTCCCCGCCCGGGTTTCGAACCCGGGACCTTCTGGTTGTGAGCCAGACGCGCTATCAGTTACGCCACGGGGAGGTGTGTGTGTGTATGTGTGTGTGTGTGTATGTGCGTGTAATCTGGTGTTGACAGTGTTCTCACCACATTATATCCCCAACACTATATTATATTCTCTGCACCCGCTGCCCTCTCATAGGCTATGCATGCAGTTTTATGTATTTGTTCCTATGTGTATGAAGAAGACAAAATGCAGGCTGCATGTAAAGAGTGTCTCCCCAAAAACCAAAAGAGTGACAGAGACAAATTTAAGGGATGTTGGGGTCAAAATGTCTGGACACTCAAAGTTTATAGTCCGGGAGCAATGGCTGCAAATTGTATCTAGATAATATCAACCTCATCCACACCATTGTGAAGAAAATGTGTAGAGTTAAATACAAAGAGTATAATTTTTAGACATAATGCTAAATCCTTAACTTCGAAATCTATTGTATTTAAGAGATATATTGAAAACAAGATTTTGAATATTTTAGTTACCCTTCAAACTTTTTCTTTGATTTAAAAACCTGATTACTTGTGAATGCTGAGTTTATGTATTACAGTTTTGTAGATAATAGTTTAGCGTAACTAATTAGTTACAGTTGAAGACGCTATTTGGGATGTTTTAAGATATTAGTGAAATTAAATATAGAAGAAAACAGTTTATTATTACATATTATGGATGACAACCATTTTTAGCTAATAGCCTAATACCTTGCCTTCGACTTCAGTGCAGTATAATTTTAGTCTCCATTAATGTGTTTTACCACTTTATTGGTGATGATGTAAATAATAAGTAAACATGACTAATTTTCCCAAAAATGAATAGAGCATTTTATGTACCGTACCCAAATAGTGTAGCCTACACTATTTTAAATTGTTACTGATTCTGTATTTCGTTATACTTCACTACATAATTACTCAGTTCTTTAGCCACAAGATGAGCTTTCAATATAGCCTACAACTTCCATTCTAAGTGTAGGCTACAGAAAGACTTCATTATCAACAATGGCACCCTCTAAACTTGTTCCAACTGCTCCTGATTCAAGTAATAGAATATGCTTCAGTTTTACTCCTGAAGTAGTTAATGCTACCAGGAACGTCCTGGATTTAATGGCTACCCTTACAAATTGCACTCACAACATTTCCAGTCCACACAAGTGGAACGCTCAATCCACTATACTGTTTATGTAGGCTACCCATGGCATATAATACATTACATGGAATTACTCCTGATTCGCTTCTTACAGACTGGGCAGAGATATTTTCCACTTGTCTCAGCAATGCCATGTCCTATACCACTTCTCTCCCATACCATCTAGATGGATGTGCTTTCTTCATATTATTTTGTATGTACCTGTAATAGATTAATTCCCTTTAACCCTTAGAAGATCCGATAAGTTACTCATAAGTAACTAATAACTACACTAATCAATCCCTGTAATGAATATAAAAGTATAATATATATAATTGAATAGTTGCGTCAAGAGCCCTGGGAAGCGCGCAGGGAGAATTAAATGCCAAGGAGACACTCGCAGACCAACTGTCGGGTTGAAACTGAGGAGGTGGGACATTCTCATACTCCCACTTGGCTGAGTTACCTCACCCACGTTACGTAATATTTATTTGAAAGATAAAGAAATTATGAATATGCCATATTTTTCAGAAATGCATAACTCCAGAAACTTATTGAACTGTAAGTTTATATAAGTATTCCGGGCTATTCCCATTACATACGCAGTGCGTAATAGGATCCTAAGAGGTATAGCTGGCAAATGCGTAGAAGAATCTTCTAATGGTAGTAATATGACGGAAGTTCATGATTTCCACAAGTGAAAACCAATATGTTTGAGTCTTGGGACAATTTCATGCAGTATCACCT
Source organism: Paralithodes platypus (assembly GCA_032716605.1). Classification (NCBI taxonomy): domain Eukaryota; kingdom Metazoa; phylum Arthropoda; class Malacostraca; order Decapoda; family Lithodidae; genus Paralithodes; species Paralithodes platypus. Next base: position 6,930,601 of record CM064551.1, read on the forward strand.
TTGTTCTATACCAGTGATCATCAAATTAGTTTAATCTACAATAACTCTCAAGCCATTCTCTGCCATACCATCTGGATCGGGGTGCTTTCTTCACATTATTTTATATTTAATAGATTCATTCTCTTTAATCTAAAGGAATATCATGATTTCCACACAAGACACTCCACTTTTGTTTAGTTTTGGATAGAGAAGGTAAGAGAAAGTACTGAGGATATACGGAGTAGATGGCAAGTTGCTGAAAGCAGTGGAGAGCATGTATGAGAGTGCAAAGGCGTCAGTAGTTGTGAAGTTGAGCGGTCAGGCTATGGAGAATGTCAGCTCATTTAAGTATTTGGACAGTGTGTTGAGTAAAGATGGGAGTATGGATGAAGAAGTGCGGGAGAGGATGTAACAGGGGAAGAGGCTTGTAGGAATGCTGAAAGTAGTAACAAGAAATAGGGTGGTCAGCATGGAAGTAAAGAAGTCCTTGCACGACAATGTGGTAATCCCGACATTGAGACATTGACGTACGGGAGCGAACCATGGACGTTGTTGAAGAGTTATAGAGTTTGTGCTGCTCCAGACAGAACACTCCACCATCTTTGTTGGAGAGACTCAAACCAAGAGTGAGAGGGGTGGAAATTAGTTACTTGAGAAGTGCATGTGGAGTTACATGCAATACAGTAATACCTTTGTTCAAGTGAGCCTATATTGTAACTTTGCAGAGAAAAATGTTAGTACCGCTAAGCGAAAGCTTTTTATTCCATTTTCCTTTCACCTTATCCAGGGTTTTCCACATACACTTCATGGTAAATTCTAGTTTATTTCCACTGTTTAATAGGGATATCTAAAAAAAAATGCAACAACTCTTAGTAACAATTCTGTTGCAAATTCCTATATTTTTTGTACGTTTCATGAACATCATTTATCTCAGAGAGGAGACTCCTGAATAGGCCCTACCGCTAGTTGTTTGGTGGCCAAAAATGCCAACGTCTGAGTGACACTCATGTAGGGATTTGAACCCGGGTTTGGGGAACATAAATCTGGCGCGCTGCTCGCACGGCTAATTCATAATTACCAAATTAATTTGGTGTTAATATTAATACCGGTATTCTCATTAATACACTCCTCTATCACACTCGTGCACCTGTGAATAAAAATGAAAAAAAAGTACAGGTAGTACAGTGTTGAAAAGTTGTTGCATTTTATGAGATATATTTAATAAACTACTGTAAACATAGTTTTCATTTCAAGCTCAATTATATGAATAAACTAGAAAAACACCCACTTAATTGCCAAGTTTATGTTCCTTCTCCGAAAAAAAAATAAAAATAAATAAATACAGTGTACAGTACCTGAAAGACAGGGAAACAGATTTGTAAATTTTAATACAACTAAATAAAGTTTATAATATTTATTTTCATATGATACAAAGTAGTATTTCAAGAGATTTTCTTTAGCTTCCCACCGGAAAAATACGGCAGACTATATGTAGAATTTTCCTGACAGGGCTTCCTGACTTGTTCTTCAAATATGTTGATGACTAATTTACCCTGGTGGTCTTCCACTGCCTCCAAGAAATTCTGTGGATACTGCCTTGCCAGGAATTCAACAGTGTTTCTGGAATGAGAAATGCAAACATTATTATAATTATACAAGCGAGAAGTAAGAAAGGTAATACAAGTTAGTGAGTTAGAGAAAAGATAAAGGCATTAGTTTATTATCAGTTGTTGGAAAGCTGTATGGCAGAGTGTTGATAGAGAGGGTATTAAAGGATACAGGAGAAATAGGAGAAGAGCAGTGCGGTTTTAGGAGGGGAAGAGGGTGTGTCGATCAGTTTTGCAGTAAAACAGTTATGCAAGAAGTATTTGGAGAAAAATAAGGAGGCATTTTGGGGTTTTATGGATTTGGAAAAAGCGTGTGATCGTGTGGACATACAAGCAATACATACAGTATTATTATTAATGATATTTTATATACTGTATATATATATTCGATAGTGATCGAATGGGTATGGAAAATGTGCAAACTAGCATGGGAGAAGGGGAGTGCACCTGATGACTGGAAGACTGGCATAATAGTCCCCCTATATAAGGGCAAAGGGGAAAGAGGAGTGTGTGGTAACCACCGAGGAATATGTCTTCTAAGCGTAGTAGGGAAGGTATACAGTAGGGTAGTGATTGAGAGAGTGAGAGTGAGAACGGAGAAATGGATAGGCGACGAGCAGGGAGGTTTTTAGGAAGGGAAGAGGATGTGTAGATCAGATTTTTACCCTGAATTGTGTTGTGGAGAAATATCTGGAGAAGAAACAAGGTGTATGTTGCCTTTATGGACTTGGAGAAGGCCTATGACAGATTGCATAGAGAAGGTTTGTGGAAAGTACTTAGAATATACGGAGTAGATGGCAAGTTGCTGAAAGCAGTGAAGAGCATGTATGAGGGTGCAAAGGCGGCAGTATGTGTGGAGAGTGAGCAAAGCGAGTTCTTTGACATGAATGTTGGTTTGAAACAGGGGTGTGTGATGTCCCCGTGGTTGTTTACTGTATATATGGATGGAGTCACGAAAGAAATACTATCAAGAGCAGTGGATGTTGGTGTATCGCTGAAAAGGGAGGGAAATGAGTGGAAGCTACCTATATTGCTGTTTGCGGATGATACAGTTCTGATGAGTGATAATGAATGGGAGTTGCAGGGGCTGGTAAATGAGTTTGGAACAGTGTGCGAAAAACGGAATTTGAAGGTAAATGCGGGGAAGAGCAAGGTTATGGTCTTCGAAAGGGGTGAAGTCACAGAGTGTGAGGTGAAGCTGAACGGTCAGGCTATGGAGATTGTCAGCTCCTTTAAGTATCTGGGCAGTGTGTTGAGTAAAGATGGGACTATGGATGAAGAAGTGCGGGAGAGGGTACAACAGGGGAAGAGGATTGTAGGAACGCTGAAAGCAGTAACAAGAAATATGGTGGTCAGTATGGAAGTGAAGAAGTCCTTGCAAGACAGTGTGGTAATCCCGACACTGACTTACGGAAGTGAAGCATGGACTTTGGTTGAGAGACTCAGACCAAGATTGAGAGCAGTGGAAATGAATTACTTAAGAAATGTGTGCAGAGTTACATGGAGGGATAGACAGACTAATGAGGAAGTAAGAAGGAGGTGTGGTGTGGAGGTAGATGTGCTGGAAAGTGTGAAAAGGAACAACTTGAGATGGTTTTGGAAATATGGAACATATGGAAAGCGAGAGAATGACTAAGAGGGTGTACGAGAGCGAGGTGGAGGGACAGAGAGGGAGAGGTAGACCGAAGGAGAGGTGGAAGGATGGAGTGAGGAAGTATATGATCGAAGGCTGTGCTGGTTGGGGGGAGGGGCATGGACAGACTGGGGACAGAGGTGCATGGAGGCAGTGCGTTCGTGGCCACCCCTTCGGGGATCACGGCGTCGGGCAATAGATAGAATAGATAGATAGATATATATAAATATATATATATATATATATATATATATATATATATATATATATATATACAGTATATATAATTATGCCGTCAACTGGGGTGAATTCGGACAATTGTTAGGTATTTTTTTTTTTTTTTTTTTTTTTTTTAAGAGACAATGAACGGAGGAAGGAAAAACACAGATAAAGCAAAAAGGTCCATGTGCCTAAAGGCATCCTCCATTCATAAAATGTTTGTAACAACTGGATTTAAACATTTGTAGATTGTAAGTTTGTGGAAAGCAATTCGAGGGAAGTGAATTCCAAAGAGTAGTAGCTCTGGGGATAAATGAATTCTGATAAGCAGAAGTTCTGCATTGTGGAGGAGAAAGTGTAAATTCATGGGTTCTCTCAGCTGCCCTAGTTCTACGGGGAAAGATGTGGAGAGGCGGCACAATTGAAGCAAGTTCCTCGGAACAATTGCTGTGAAAATATCTGTAGAATAATGCAAGGGATGCAACGTTTCTTCGTATGGATAATGTAGGAAGGTCCTGTGTGATTGCAGGGTTATTGATTAATCTAATAGCTTTATTTTGAATTTTGTCCAACTGCCTCAATGCAACCACTCCACTTCCACCCCACAGATGTGAACAGTAATCCATCTGAGAACGCACATGACTTTTATATATCACGGCCAACTGCTCGTCAGTGAAGAATTCTCGAACTCTGTACAGGAGTCCCAGTTTTTTAGAGGCATTCTTAGCAATGCTTCTAACATAATGTGTCCAGCTCAAGTTAGTAGTTAATGTTACACCGAGAATGTCAATACTACGGGAAGTGGGAATATTTACATCATTAAAAAATATATGGAAGTCAGTGAGATTCTGTCGGTTAGAAAATTGAATGTACTTGGTTTTCTGTGCATTAAAGGAAACTAGATTCTTTTGTCCCCATCCATTAATTCTAGAAAGGTCCTGGTTCAGAGAAATTGCAGTGTTTATTTTTGAATTTATAAGATCGGGTTGGGTGACAGAATTGGTAAATGTGAAGGAACTGTGGAGTGTTGAGTCATCTGCGTTGGAATGTATTGGATTATGAGTGGTAGATATGAGATCATTGATATGAATGAGGAACAGAATTGGGGCCAAAACTGATCCCTGGGGAACACCAGCATTTATTGAGTGAAATTGAGAATAAAGGCCATCTACCATTACACATATTTTTCTGTTATGAAGATAAGAAGAAATTAGTGGACCTAATGATGCAAGGCCGTAGTGTGACATCTTCGACAATAAGGATTGATGCCAGACTCTATCAAATGCCTTTGATATATCCAGTGCTATTGTATGTGTTTCACCATGTTGGTCTGTAGCTTGGTTGATTTGATGCATAAGAAGGCAAAGCATGTCTGCAGTTGAGTAGCATGTAACATTGTTTTTATCTCAATGTAAAATCTTAAGTATTGTATGTGTAGCTAGTACATTTGGGCATAGAGTCATAGTATTATAGAAATAAAAATACATTACATATATTTTTTATAAATATAATAAAGGTGTCCACATTCGGACAGGATTTGGGGCAATTTTGGACACCTAGCCAGATTCGAACATGAATATAAAATATATTCATGGGACTAACCAGTGATCTCATTATAGATTCAGACCTATCAGGGGTCAATTAGGACATCTTTAAACATTTTAAAAGGGTCTTATCACACTCCCTGAAAACGTAAAGACAATATTATACTGTATCATAAGATACAACACTTTTTGGGCGATGTCCAAATTCAACCCAGTTTACGGTACCCGATAATGTTTATTTCATACATATTTGCGGTTTTATTCAAATAAAATAGGTTGACATTAAAAACATATAATAATAATACAAATAAATAGGGTGGAGCATTAAAGTTTGTGCCTCTTGAGCACCCCTGAGGTGGTGAGGTTTTCCTGCATATATATCAACGGGGTAGTCGTGACAGCTACAATTGAAACAAATAAGAGCCAAACTGTACTCATTTTTAGATCTTTAAATGTTACTGTATGGATTTATGTACTGTACCTGATTAATTCTTGGTTTTCTGTGAATTCCCCTTCAGTAAACAATTCCAATCGAAGACGTTCACGTGCCTTGGCAAGCAGCTTATGTGATCTAACTGCCCTGTTGTAATGGTGGCCTGTTGTGGCACCTTTGATTGAGCCTGCTGCAACTAGTCCAGTCTCTATGAGAACTTCTATGCCACTCTGCTGAAACCGCTTACCTGAAAAAATATATATAATACTAACCCCAAATAATGAGTGCGGCCCAGTAGGTGTTATGTTTAGCAGTACGGTATTATACTTAGACTAGTACCATAATGAAGAGTAAATAATATCAACAAAAATATCATGGGATTTAAAAAAATAAAAATAATAATAAAATATACAGGTATATATCTTGCCAAGTTCAATGTGAATGTAGGCCTAGGCAGCCTAGCCTATGTAGCTAGCTTATGGAATTAGACATTTGGTATTTGATAAAGCTACATAAAAATGACCTGGGTTATGAAATTACAGGTACTGTATGTGAAATGAGGGGATTAGGCCTATATATATATTTTTAGTCAACTAAACTAACCGAACTTCACACAACCTAAACTAACCCAGGAACCCTGGCCATTCCTATGGGATAAGGGGATGGATGTAGAGCCCGCGCTTATGGTCGTCATGTTTACAAAGGTCGATCGCCGCGGTTAAGTTCGCGTTTATTTTGACGGCGATTTTTATTGGTTATTTGCCCCCTGCTGGCAATATATATGATGATGACAATATGTCATGGGGGAGTGAGGGGGACAAAGCCCCCCCTCAACATATTATTGTATCCAATGGCAGCCACACTAGACGGGAACATGATCGCAAGTGTCCACCGCCGCCGCCATCATGTTTACATAGCTAGATCGGCGAGGTTAAGTTCGCGTTTATTTTGACGGCGATTATTTTGATTATTTGCCCCATGCGGGCAATATATATGATGATAACAATCTGTCATGAGGGGGGGGGTTATTGTATCCAACGGCAGTCAAAATAGACAGGAACATGATGGCAAGCGTCCGCCGCCGCTCCGTGTAGTGTAAACAAGGCAGGCGCCATGCCAGAACTCTACATTCTTGCCGGGATAAGCTTTCGCAGGCTGTCAAAAATGTTGACAGCCCACGAAGGCTTAGGCCTATTCCATAGGAATAGCCAGGGTTCTTGGGTTAGGTTAGGTTGTGTGAAGTTCAGTTAGTTTACTTGACTAAACATTCAAAAGAGCAACTGTTCACAAACCCATTTCCAAGACAAAGTGCTAAGGTATTTATTAATATTTAGCCATTATTTCTCAAGTTAGAAATTTCAAACTATGCTTTAGCCTAGTCTTCTTGATATGATTTACAAGTGATAAAAAACCCTAGATATTATGTTTTGCTACTTTTCTTGTAATTCTTCTTATATTCAACCCAGTCCTAAATTGGAAATGATTTAGTATTCGGGCATACGGTCGTCATGTTTACATAGGTGTTGCGCTCGAGGATACATTCCTGTTTATTTTGACTGCATTTTGTTCTGTTTGGCCTATTTGCCACCTGCTGACACTATATATGATGATGACAATAAGTAATGGGGTCAAAGCCCCCTCTCAACCTATTATTGTATCCCACGGCAGTTCAAATAAACGGCAACATGATCGCGAGCATGCGAGCAGCGAGTAGTGTAAACAAGGCGGGCGGTACACCCTAATACTAAATCCTTACCCCTAAATTTACCAAAGCAGCCTATGCATAGGCCTATCCTGTTTTGCAATTCTGAAAGCCTGAGCCTTGCTAAGGCCTAAGGGGGAGATTGGAAGACGGCTAGGCCTAATGGGGTTTAAGGGGGAGGGGGGAATCTTTCTAATATTGCTTTTCCACAAATCTTGGACTCATGAACAATAGCCTAAAATTTATTGAAAGCAATGAATGTTTAAAAATATATATAATTTAAACAACTGGAAGCCTAATAATATGACTGTCTTCAACATGCTAAGACAGCCTACCCATTATTTAAGCTACCGGTACCCAAAATATGAAAAGAGTACCTTGAGAACACTTTCGTTTATTATTTGATCTTGGTAAACTATGTTGTCATAGGCTAGCCAATGACTAATCTTCCAATTTTGCTATAGGCTAGCGTAGGACACTCTGGGGTCACCTGTTTGATGTATGAATCACATCAAATATTATATAATGGCTTTATCAAATGCACATAAATTGACCTTGTGTATATGAACAGTTACTCCGTTTCTTTAAAATACTGTGAATATGATGAAAACTTACCGAAAATGGTGTATTTATGCAGAGGAAAGTGATGAAAATACTCGTACGCCATCGTCGAAGTGCTTTCATCTGGAGTTTTCGTAGCCAAAACACTGGTAACACAATTATTTAATTTTCACAAAGATATTTGAATATAGGTTATTTGTAAACTACAATACAATTATTATGATACACAGTTTATTTGGTCATAAACTGCAGAACTTTAAAAATCAACTACTCTAGAAATTATAATTGTTACGAATTAAAATGGAAAACGAATGTGCTCAAATGGCAACAGTCTAAAAATTAATATATTCTTTATGTGAATGCCCCAATATATTTAGTTAAGGAACATATATTTCTAACTTGTCTATTTTTCTAATTAGTAATTTGATTTTTTGTTTTTCTCTCACTTACATGGACGACGAAAATTAACAATTTGGTAGGGTTGCTCCCGGACTATTAAAACATTATATTAACATGTCCAAAAACACTGAACATTATCTTGGAAGCATGGGTGGAAGGTTTAACTAGGCTATGTAGAAATGCGTGAATGTGTATGTATGCTTTTGTGTGTGTGTGTGTGAGAGAGAGAGAGAGAGAGAGAGAGAGAGAGAGAGAGAGAGAGAGAGAGAGAGAGAGAGAGAGAGAGAGAGAGAGAGAGAGAGAGAGAGAGAGAGAGAGCGAGTAGTTTTAGTACATTTTGCTACATTAATTATCGTTAGCATATCTACATTTACACTTTCCCTTCCACATACACCGTCCGTTCTCACATACATCTTCCCTTCCACATGTAACGTCTGTCCCATATAAACCAACCCTCCCACATATCTGTGGTAAAACGGTCTTGGTTCTCGTTTGTATTTATCCAAACCGAGCCTGGTCATCCATATTGTACGGTACCAACTCTCCATACTGCAGAGAACATAACCACTGTCATTTTATTCAACCAGTATGTATGAACAGTCTGCCTAATAAGTGATGTCACGGCACAAATTATGTTGTGATCAATAATTGGTATCAGCAATAATTACACATATATTTGTTTTCTTTTTGAGTGAGATATATAAAAATGTTCCAACAATTACCCACCCTATTCAACATCTGACAGACAATAATACAAAACAGAGCGACTAAAACGTAATGGCAGCTGAGACATGACTTATTAGCGCCATCGTATAGTTTATAATATAGCTCTCCAATATTTGTCAAACCAGCCTTGTAAAACCATTTGTAGTCGTAAATGTATCCCCTATTAATATTTTATGTTTATATTTTATTTATGTAAGTATCAAACATAGTCTAGGTAATGTGTCTGAGCATTATCCCCATCTGTACCGGCGAGTCTTTTTAATTGTATTGTTGGTATTATTAGACGATTTTATTCAGTTTACGAAGGGCCTCCAGCAATCAACAGGCTTTGAACTATATCAATTAACCCTTTTTACTAGCACAGGTCCTTCTTAAGCTGCACAATATCGTATAAATGTACCTAGAATAAGATATAAGAAACGTCACCGGTACAGAAGGGGTTAATCTAGTTAAAAGGACAAAGGCGATTTCAGATGTACAAGCTACTCCAACTTGGCCGCATCACCATGTTGCAGACCAATTTTCCAGAAATGTGTGCGGATCGAGTCCGCTGGGAAATTAGTCTTCATTACAGAGTAGCTTTGGGTGAACTATACTCTGTTTCATTCCAACTGAAGGTAAATTGAAGCCCTTATCAACTAATTTATCGATGTGTAATGGAAAACAAAATTAAACTACTATGTCTGTGCATCACATTAAGACCAAGTTTATAGAATTACACCATATTTCATAACAAAATCTTCAAAATAACTGAAAAATCCTGATGGAAACTTTGCAATTTTCTGCCAGTTGAGAAGAAAAGGAGTATAGTGTTCATTACAGAGGAACTTTAGGGTGCACTAATTTTGACGGGTATATCAGTCCAGGGTCAAGGTATTAGGAACAGTTATCTTTAGAGCATGTTGTTCGTAACTTATCCCTTTGAGTACCAGCGACGTGTGTTATATTACATGCTAGCTATATTTAGACGATATTACGCAGCTTAGGAAGGATCTGTGGTAGTTAAAAGAATTGGTTGAGATAGTTTGGAGTCTTAATATTGCTAGAGGTCCTTCCTAAGCTGAATATTAGGGTCTAATAGTTGTCAGAATATGATGAAAAGGACGTCCCTGGTACTGAATGGTTTAAAACCCATTGCATGAATACTACAGACGATTCCAAATGTACGTAAAGAGCCGTCCAAAGTTTGTATATTAAATATAAAATAAATTAAAACAAAACAAAAACAATAATGGGAAAGATTAGAGAGATGAGGGAGGTGAGGAAATATGCCTGAACCAATGAAATATGTTGATAGTTGACAGTAATGATAAGCTGAGATTATATTAAGGAGGGAATATTTCACCAGGGTGAAAACAAGAAAACTTATAATAGCCTGGGGGGGGGGGGGGGGGAGAGAGAGAGAGAGAGAGAGAGAGAGAGAGAGAGAGAGAGAGAGAGAGATAATATATATATATATATATTTATAAATAAGTCAATTCCTTGTGTTGATCTAATCACAGTGGTCTATCGATAATATACCGATAATGTTTATAATACTTGCTACGTTAATTGTGAGTGTAGTAAAAATAACTAGTTTTAGAAATATTATACTTACTTTTTGCAAGTATCCGAGCCTTCAAAATTATTCTACCGTGTGAAATTTCCCGATCTCTGTATAGTACATCTTCTGACCGCATTGAAAACAAATCCCTAATCTTCCTCATCCTTCTCCTTGCCTCGCTTCATTCTTCCCTTGTGTGCTATTCAAGCTTTGCTATCACATTTCACGGTTGCCTTTTCTTAGTTCCCACTCTCACTTCACCCCTTGCCAAAACATATAGCACTTCCAAGTTCTTTTGGTCTCGCTTTCTATTCAACCAATCTGTTATGGTATATTTTCCTTCGCTGCCTCTCTCTCCCCCGCTTTGCTTTGGTAAGGTTCCTGTGTTGGAGTTTCCTCCCCTTTGCTCTTTGTTGCCATTTTTGTTACATTCACCACCTGACCTGCCCTCCACTTCCCACGTAAAGCTCAGTGCCTCTTTGATTTATAAGGAAGCAGAACTTTATTTCCAAAGCTTGAGACACGAAAAAGTTTAACATAATTATATAGCATAAGCTTCTCTTCAATTAATGTACAATGTAGATCAAGGTAATTATGTACAGTACAAGGTAAAACGTTAGCATTTACTTCGAATGTTTATAATAATTCTTCGCTCTTATTAATGCAACTTTTTAGTATATTAGTTAATGTATTTATTAGTGTATGCATATACATATTTTTTGTCAATCTGTTCGTAATTAACAGAATATGAATAAATAACAATATAGGTACATACTATGAAGACATTTATGCGCACATGACGATGCGAGCGTGCGAAATGTCCTAATAACATACTGGATAAACGTTTAACAAGTGAAGAATGATCCCAAGATTGCCGGGCACATTTTGGATCATTGCTGACTTTAGAGTATTATAGCGATAATCAGTAGAATCTCTATCTATCTATCGCTCTCTCTCTCTCTCTCTGATTTGACAAAGTGGACTACGTATAGCAAAATACATGAATAAAACACGCAATCACAGTTGAAAGTTAGAATTGAAAAGCTTCAGTACTATCATACATGGAAATATGTTCATATATATAATCGTTTTAACCTGAAACAACCTTTTCTCAATAATGATTGTAAATAGTACTTCAGTAGAGCAGTTCAAGACAGTAGATATTAGTGTGCCCACTTTGCAATAAGTGTAGTGTTTATTGCACTCTTTCCACTTAGAGTATCAACTTGGAATGGACTGCAAGATCTCCGAGACACTAACTATGCCTTGTAACTGCCTGAAATATATTGAATCAATTAGTAATTTGCTTATAGTGAAGCAGATAAGTGAAACAATCGTTCAAATGGTGATGCAAGCATGAAATTTGGTACAGGTATTCTTCAAAGCTCACTTTCAAAGCACATACCGCTGGCTACGAACAAATTCAATAGGGCGACCATTTTTCAAGATGGCCGACACATCTGACTGAGCCCTACTGTTATGGGTCAGTTAATTGAAAGAAAAAAGACATGAATACTGTCCAATCCATTTTTTTTTTTTGCTCTAACGTGGTAAGTGAAGGTAATTTTGTCCAAAGCAGTTGCATATTAGACTTTAACTAAGATGGCGTCCAAGATGGCCGCCATTAACCCGAGGAGGCCAGATTTTTTTGGCGATTTTCGGTAGTGTTTATGGCTTAATAGCTAATCAATTAATAAAGATAGAGAAATGTGTCATAAACCACGTGAGAGAGGTCACTTTCAGCTTTTGTCTCGTAAACAAATTCAGCTCCATAGGCCCAGTAGTTACTGAGATATTGCTTGTTTTCGTGAGGTAACTTTTCCGTGATTTTCCGTGTTTACGCACCTTTGCCATAGTGAAATTTCCTTAAACCCATTGTGTTGACATCACGGTAGTTTCGGTGATATTGGAACTCGGTGAAAATTACCGCAAAAGTACCGTGACGTCATACAAGTAAATAGCAGCCATCAGCAGGCTATTTAAAGGCTATTTAAAGCCGTGCTATTTGGGTAGTGTATCGGCCTTCTGGGGTTAAAGACAAATTTTGTGATATCTTGGCTATTAGTAGAGCTAGACAAATGATTTTTTCATCTAATCCTACATATTTGAGGTCAGAGAATTAGAAAGACTTGTCACATTATTAACTCATCAGGGTCATAAGTAACTAGACAAAGTGAAGGAAGATTATATCGTAGGAAACGGCCTAATTCCAACCATTTATACATATCCATTGAGTACAAATAACATTAGTAAAAATACCATAGAATCAAAGACTCACGCCTCACATTTGCAAGTGCACAGAGCTGTACAGGAGAGACCCAGCCTGTAGCACTTGCACCTGCCACAACAGTCTGATTTACAGCCACATTTGGTCAGCTGTTCGCAACTCTTGGCTATGGGGGAGTTGGCTGTCCAGAAGACGTGCCATTCTTCACCAACCTTCTGCCATCCCCAGTCAGCAGGACTCTCTGCTTCTGGTTGACACTGGGTTGCTTGGGCCCAAACACAACCAGCCTGGAAGGCAGCTCGTCTAGTGTGCTGAAGCAGAGCTGCTCTTGTTGGTGGAATGGCCTCATAAGGCCTCTGTTTTCTGGCAAACATGTCAAGCCTGGCCTCATCCACAGTGGTAGCAGTGCTGGACCTGTCATACATCAGTATGACAAACCTCTCCAGTATCTCCAGGTCACCATCTTCCACTGTAAGAGGGTACTGGCTCAGCTTGGAGAAGACAGGGGAGGCCTCTGGACAAACATCCCATGTCTGCCAGGCAGTTTTCTTTCCCTTGTTACGGAAGGCTGAAACAGTGTCACACCCTGTGAAGGCATGAAAGAATAACATGCCTTTAGCCTTCTCCTGCCCCATACAGCGATACAGGCCATGCACACTGATCCAGCGCAGGCTTTGACCGTTACCAAATGCCACCCATAACTGCTCTAGCCCCAAACTCTGAAGGGCTGGAAAGGCACTCACTGCAATGACCACAACATCTGTATCATTTGCCTTGACCATGATGGCTTTGCTCCCATGTTCTGCAGCATATTTGGCATGCACAAAGATGCGGCTGTCAGCTTCCTCATGAGAGCACTTGTCCAGTCCTTGAAGACCAGTTTCATGAGTGCTGAGGACTGCAGATCCCTTTGTGACAATTACCAAGTTTGGTGCAGACATTTGGGCAACCCTGTCTGCCAGGAACTGGAACCACTCCGTCTTGTTGTCATTATGCCTAAGGAATTCTGGAATGGCCTTGACTTTCTCAGGTCCAAGCCTGAGTTTTTGACGCTCCTGGCCACCATTTACCTTGGTGGGATGTTGAAATACAGAAATGCTAGTCCCATGGAAGGAGGTTGTGGCAGCTGTTGCGGAAGGGTTGTGGTCGATGTTGTCCATCACGGCAGTGGTGAACAACTCTTTACGCAGTACTGGTGGACAGACCACACCCTCCTCGACATACTTGTTGGCTGTGGCATCTCCTAATTCAGCTGAGACCTCCAACACCCTGTCATATGAGATGCTGAGGCCATGCTCATGCAGCATTTCGACCAGGTTTCTTTTCCGGGTTTTGGCATAGACTGAGAGTCCCATGTAGACTGGGAATGGTGTTTCTCTGTCTTTTGAGTGCCTATGTGTAGCAGCTCACTCTTTGTATCGGGAGTAGCAGTTAAACTGCATCAATTGGGCAATGGCCTGATCAGACTTTGAAACTCCAAATCTCAGTTGAGACTTGATGTCAGCTCCATGTTCAACCATCCCCACAAACTGAAGCAGAAGGGGAGGTAGGGCATTTTGAACACAACCAGCTGGAAATGTGCCATCAAATTTTGATTGATGTTCAAGCATGCATTTTCTTAGAATCTTTGCTGCTTTAGCAGTGATGAGTGCATCTGAAAAATCAGAAATTTGGGTAATTGTTTTGCCCACATCTTTCTGAAATGCAAGAAGTACATCTCCTCCACTTCTATGAGCTTCAAGTTCTGGAATTTCTTCCAGAAGTTTATCCTTCAGTCTGGTGGAATTTACACATGATAAATCCACACCAAGTTGTGCCAGACGCTGTTGGTAAAGGTGGCATAATATCTGCCAGGCGAAATATGACTGGCTCTTCTGAGCATAGGTTGCTTTCAACAATGTATGTCACCAGCTCTGATAAAATTAATGGATAAACATCTGGCTCTAGATCAGTGGCACTTGAGCTTTTCTCAAGGTTTCTCAGGTGGGACCTTTCCCTGTTGTAGAGGGCACTGAGACACACTCTGTGGTACTTTAGCTCCTGTGCAATAGCATCTCCACCACTCAATTTAGCAAGAAACTTGCCATCGTTAAGTGCCTGTGCACACTCTTGTAGCCTCTTGTTAAGGTTCATGGTCATTACCTGCCTGAGATCAGATACAGGTGCCACTTTCTCACAAAAAATACAAGTTTGACCATCATAGCTAGTTCGACGTTGCTTTGCATGATTGTCTTCAGACTCACTACTTTGACGATTAGATCGGCGTTTCCTTGCGCGATTCAGCTTGCTGTTGTTAAACAACAACCGGCAGTTGACATGGTATTTTGCCTGATTTCTTCTCAAAGTGGCATCTATGCCGTCACCGTCATCAAGCCTTGTTGGATCCACGATCAATGGCATTTCCTGGATTTCATGAAACATCGGTATGTTGGTAGCCAGCATGGCATAACCGTCATGTTCAAGGGAATAATGGGTTCTAGGTGATGTTAAATCTTCACCTATTTTGTCTTTCTGGCAAAGACAACATTTTGACCAGTCAGTTTGTCTTATGGGAAAAATGGATTTTGAATCTGCAATTTTGCTTTCTGATTAAGGCCGAGGGTTTATCCTTTTACCACCTTAACGAAATTACACACACATTACTTTATGGGATACAACTAGGTTCGGGTGACCTACACCTAGCCCGATCATTCATCCAGTGCCATTTAAGTCCCGTGTGATCTGTACACCATCCAGGTAAGTACATGAGCAAGTCATGTATAGCCCCCTTACCCTTGGCTCGGTTCTCCGGCGCTGGCACACCCTGTCAATTCAGGTGCGGCTATCTAACTCTATCTACTAACTACCAACTACTGTCTAGTAGCTAATTGATATGGGGCTGTTAGAAAGCATTTGGGACACTAAATTAAACTACACTACAACTTATAGTATAGTACAGTAAAATAAGCTGACACTGAACCCCATGCTGAGTTGCACAGCAGCGATGTTACCAGTGTGCCTTGGTTGTGTGTTGACATCACTCTATTATATTTGCAAGATCTCATCACTGCCTCAGTCCTTACTAACAACATTTGTGAAAATGGCTCCATTGGAATATCTGACCCAAAGAATGTATGTGCACACCAAAAATCATGTATATATGTTCAGTAGTTGCTTAGATATGAACATATGAAATTAATGAACGCCATCTTGGATGCCATTCTAAAATTCCAATTATAGACTATGACAATGATTAAAACAGTGCTTCTCATTAATCTGGTTAGCAAGAAACAGTTTTGTCTTAAAATGTTCACCAGGTAATAATTAAAAAAAAAATAAGCAATATATGGTCAGGCACGGCAGCCATCTTGAAAAATGACCGCCATCTTGGATTTTCGCGTGGCCAGCGGTATTTCTGAGAAGAATGGACTTTGAAGGGTAAATGTACCAAATTTCATGCTTGCATCACCATTTGAACGATTCTCCTGAAATTTGCAGTTATCTGCTCCACTATTATCCTTGATCAATTTTGTAAATTCTTGAGATCTATGTTGACATTTCCTTTATAAGCGAATGGATAAATAATATATAATGGGATTATAATGCGTATGGATGAATTACAAGTGTAGTTTATTATGCAGTGGTTAACTAATCTGTCTACTTAACTGATAATTAAAAGAAACCACACTCGCAATTCATTCATACTAATTTTACTTTCATACATAAGATCAAGACGAATAACTGAACATACGCGGCCAACTGTACCTTTTATGTAAAGTCTCTAATATCAAGGAAAACAATATTCCTTGACCATGTACACTGAGAAACCAGTGAGAATAGTATAATGGTCGCACTAATGCCTTTATGATTGTTTTGGGCGTGTAGGGGAGGAGGAAGAGGGCGTATAGAGAGCGTATATGGGAACTAGGGGGATATCACAGACCTCAGGAAAACTGCAAGTGTTAAGGGAGCCCACCTCGCTTTTTTCTCTTTCTCTCCCTCTCTCTTTGGCTTTTATCCATTCGGCCCCATTCAGCCTACTGTTTTAAGACGTTTACCCACATCCAGGTGTCAATATTTTTCTGGCGAGCGGTAGCGAGCCAGCATATACAGTATATATTTTTGTTTTGACAGCAAGCTAAATTTGTACATTTTTCGATAGAAAAATGTCTCCGGCGAAGCCGGATTTCTCCATACAATGCTGGCTCGCTATCGCTCGCCAGGAAGAAATCGACACCTGTATGGGGATAAACTCCTTAAAACAGTTGGCTGAATAGGGCCGAATGGATACAAGCCAGGGAAAGAGAGAAAAGGAGAGAAAGATAAAAAAAAACGGTGAGCCGGTAAGGATTATAAATGTTACAGCGAAGTGTGTGTAAATAGAAAGTCAATAAATCCGCAATAGCAACACCATATTAACTCTTCTGTACCGGCAACGTCTTATCAACTCTGCGTAAGCAGAGTTTGGTATCCCCCCCCCCCCCCCCCCCCCGTATAGTGGGTACCACACGAACAAAACAAATTGTCGTCGTCGTCGTCGTCGTCGTCCGTCTGTCTCGGAACTCCTATACCGTTGGACGGATTTTCACCAAATTTCACATGAACATTTGTTGCGTGAATGTAAAAGTCAGTCTAAAAAGATGTTTTGAATTTATGCAATAGTTATGATTTTAGGTCCAAAATATGGTTTTTGCCCCCCCCCCCCCCCCTCCCCTCAAGCAATGATGGTGTTCTTACAGAGAAAACACCTCGCTGCGCATTTGCTAGGTTAAATTAGTTTAGTTGGCATTAGAAGTGATGGTAGTAATATTTGGTTTGATGGTGATAGTAGTGATAATGGTGATAATTGTAGTGATGATGGTTGTAGTTGTATTGATGATGATGACAGTAGTAGATATGATGGTGACAGTAGTAGTAATGATGGTCATAATAGTAGTGATGATGGTGACAAGTAATGATGATAGTTGTAGTGATAATAATGACAGTAGTGATAATGGTAGTGATGATGGTGTGAGTATTAGTGATGATGGTGAGTAGTAGTGATGATGGTGAAATTTGTAGTGATGATGATGATAGTTGTGGTGATGAAGTTCATAGTAATGGTGATGATAGTTATGTGTAGTAGTAGTAGTTATTATGGTGACAGTAGAATCAATTATGGTAATATTTGTGACAGTAGTAATGATGATGGTTATAGTAGTAGTGATGATGCTAACAGTAGTAATGATGATTGTAAGTTCGTGGTGATGATATTAGTAATGATGGTTGATAGTTGTAGTATCAATGATGATAGTAGTGATTAAGATGCTAGTGACAATGGACAGTGATTATGGTGGGAGTAGTAGTGATAATTGTAATTGTAGTAGTGATGATGATCATAGTAATGGTGATGATGACAGTACTCGTGATGATTGTGGCAGTTGTAGTGATGATGGCAGTTGTAGTGATGATGGCAGTAGTATTGATTATGTTGATTGTGATTGATGATGGTATTAGTAGTGATGATGGTAACTCATCGCAGAGTTGGGTATGCCGTTTTGATTTTGGGCAAAACGGCACGTCTACTTTATTAATATCATGCTAGCTATATTAATAGGATTTTGTGCAGTTTAAAAAGGATCTGTGGTTGTAAAAAGTGTTAAGAGAGATAAATTGTAGCCTGTTAATTGCTGGAGGCCCTCTGTAAACTCACTAAAATCATCTAGTAGTAGCCAGAATATAGTTAAAAGGACGGCACCGGTAATGAAGGGGTTAAAGAGATGTGACAGAACGAGCCATATTAACTCTTTAAATTTTAATGATATTGCATTATTATATTTCAAGGCTCAAAGATACGTACGTTCATTAACATAATCAGTTGTTTGTTCTCATATATTGTAAGTTACATCCTGTGAATGCTTTACTTTGAAATATATGTACTTACAAAATATGTTTCTAATTGAGTTACACTAGTAAATATTAAATAACATATACACATCCTATTATTGCCATGCTCCCTCTCTCCTCAATGGACACAGATTGAGAAGGGGAGGACATAGATAAATTGGATAAAAGTTTCTATCTGCAAAACATCAATGTTACATTTTACTTTCCATTCTACAAGAGCAACAGAACGGGGTAAGGTGACGCGGGATATGGTTCTGTATCAATAATATGGCTTTTTTGTTAATCCATTCAGTACCAGGGACGTCCTGTTCATCCTATGCTGGCAACTATTAGACGATTTTGTTCAGCTTAGGAGGGACCTCTAATAACAATAGGGCGTCAAACTATCTCAACTAACTCATTAATTACCACAGATCCTTCCGAAGCTGCGCATTATCGTTTAAACACAGCTAGAACAAAATATAACACATGTTGCTGGTACTCAAGGGGTTAAATATATTCTAGCTATGTATATAAGCCAAGCTCAAGTGTATGCCCTCAGACAGTCTAACATTACAAGTAGCTAGAATAAAACAAAACTGGAATAAGTTAATAGAAGGAATTAACCCATACAGTACCGGTGGCATCCTTGTAATTATAATCTGGCTAAATTTAGACTGTTGTATTCAGTTTAAAAAAGGCCTCCTACAATTAAGAGTCTTTGAACTATCTCACCTAACTCTTTTTGCTACCGCAGATCCTTTAAAAAACGCAGAAAATCGTCTAAATATAGCTAGAATAAAATTATAATGACGTCGCTGGTACAGAAGGGGTTACATAGGAAACTGATATAGCATGCCTCCAGTTCCCCGTAATACCAATGCTGTCTGGTAGGTGTTGGCTATAATGATATTCTCGGTGCAAATTCTACTTAAATTTTGAACTCTAATGCTAAGCTGTTGATGGTCGCTTAGCACATTCAGTACCAGGGACATCCTTTTCTTCATATTCTGGCAACTATAAGACGATTTTATTCAGTTTAAGGAGGGCCTCTAGCAATAACAAGGATTCAAACTATTTCAAGCAATCTTTTAAACTACCACCGATCCTTCCTAAGCTGCATAATATCGTCTAAATATAGCTAGACTACAATACAACACACGTCGCTAGTACTCAAAGGGTTAACTTGGGTCAGAGCAGCTCATTTATTGTACTAGCAATCTATTAGGGAAAATATTTACAAATCTCATACAGATTTTTAAGATATAATTATACCAAAATACACTGAATTGCATAGCTATATATACCAGTTGCATTATCACTGTGAAAGTTAACTCTGCAGGTGAACAATCAAGACACCTGCTCGGGAGTTTACGTAATGCAACCTGGTTCTGTCCCTTCTACATTTAAATAAACACTTCCTCAGACAAAGCTGAAGTATTCGCTCAAACTTCCGCTAAAATCTCCACCTTGGATGAATCCGGCGATGTTCCTCCCTCTCCACCCCCATGTCTCTTACTTATGCCTAATATAATTTGTTTCTTCTAAGAATGTACTTTCTGCCCTCTCTAGGCTTCATACTAATAAGGCATATGGACCGGATGGTGTTCCTCCTGGTATACTCGAAAACTGTTCTTCCGTGCTGACTCCCTACCAAGGCAATCTCTTTGGTCCCTGTCTTTCCTCTATCTTCTTTCCTTCTTGCTGGACGTTTGCTCTCATTCAACCTGCCCGCTCTAAACCCTGCAATTATCGTCGAATTGCTCTCGTTCTTGCATCTTGAAGTTTTTTAAACTACTCTTGATTCAAAATGTCTTAAACATTTATCACCCTATAATCTACTTTCAGATCGCCAGTATGATTTCCTTAAGGCCTGCTATATTGGTGATCTCATTGCTTGAATCAAAACCATTTTGCCTCTTCACCTCACTCTCTTTTACTACCTCCATACAATCTTTTTCTACACACCACAATGTTGCATCTCTTTCACTCTTCTATCACCATAGAAAAGATAAAATAGTAAGCAAATAAATACGCCCATCTCCTCTTATTTTTTTTTTTCATACCTCCCTCACCTCCTCCCGTTCCAGATTGCCTCCATTGTAAAAGAATCATGTGGGGAAATTGCCGAGTTCTGGACATGAATAGGGAATTACTTTTGGTGTTATTTGACTGAATGGAGTCCGGGACCTAAATATACATAATAATAAAAGTCCAGCTGAGAGACATGGTGACTATTGGAGTGATTGTTAAAGATAAGTGGTGGCTTGAGGTCACGTACGTACGTAATCGAACGTTGTGGAATGAAACGCCATCAGGTCTTGATAAGATATTTGTGAGTTTGAATATCAGTAAATGGAAATAAATATATAAATAAATAAGTAAATAAAAACACAGAAATGCATAATTTAATCCATCTATAACTACACTTTGCCAATCTTATTCTACTTCCTTATAATTTATATATTTAGTTTTAGTTGCGTGTATTTCCTTTAATAAAGTCTTGATTTCTTCTCAACACATCACCTTTCTCCGACTTTCCAACCTAGATTGTTAACCCCTTCTGTACCGGCGACGCCCTTTTCATTATACTCTGGGAAACATTAGACGATTTTATTCAGCTTAGGAAGGATGTCTACCCATTAAAAGGCTATAGACTATCTCAATTAAACCTCTTAGCTAACATACAGCCTTCCTAAGCTTCATACAATCTTCTGTAGCTGAAATCAAATAAAAAAGACGTCACCGGTACAGAAGGGGTTAACGCCTGTCCTTTTTCTCGTCACATAATTATTTTCTAAATTTTTCGTTTATAATTTTCCACTTCCTCCCTCCTCCTTCCTCCTTCCTCCCTCCTCCTTCCTCCTTCCTCACTACCATTATGTCCGGACCGCTAACCCTATATAATGATCTGGCTCCAGCTGCTCTTCTTAAGGGGGAGGTGGAGGTAGTGGTGGTTATTTCCGGACTCCTTTCTCCCTCATATTTAGCCCCATTAGTTTTGAGATTGTGTTACGTTTGTCGATTTTAAACCCTTTTGTCCCGTTTCTTTATCAATATCTAGACCTGCCGTACCATTTAGGTGTCGATTTAATCCTGGCGAGCGATAGCGAGCCCGTAATTTTTGAGGAACCACCCATTGGCCGGGTAATTTTTCTTCCGAAAAATGTACACATTTATATCGCAGGGGAATCTTGAGGATATGTTAACCTTGATGAACGACTAGAGAGGAAACTATAATAATAAATTGATACATAAATATATAGATAGAAACAAATAACAACTACCCCCTAAATATGACCCATAAACTCGCTGAAAAGTCACTCTAAAACGTTGACATCTGGCATTTTACACTGGCTCTAACTATAGCCTTGTATTGCTTTATTATTATTTAATATGCGAAAATTGTACAAGCCTATAAGACATATGCTGCGTATTGAACCAAAGATGAGCAAGATAAACAATGTAAGTTCGTTATTGAGAGCATGTTCGTAAGGCCGGTATCCCACGAGCACTTTTCCCCTTAACCCGTACTGTACCTCGTATCGGTGACGTCCTTTTAACTGTATTCTGGCAACTGGAAGATTGTATTCAGTTTAAGAAGGGCCTCCAACAATTAATAGGCTTCAAACTATCTCACTTGACATTTTTACTACCAGATCCTTCTTAAACTGCATAACATCGCCTATATATAGCTTGCATAAAATTAAGAAGACATTCCCGGTACAGAAGGGGTTAACATTTATCCTCAACACTGGTCTGGCAGTTGATGAGGCCTACATTTAAACTTTTTCAGTTACCCAAATTCATCTATCATCAGTCTAGTTTCCGATATCGGTGTAAAATATTCCAGAAATGTTGCCAGAATTGTTTTGATTATCGAATGCTGACTATAAAAGCTCTCGTGTGATACCGGCTTAACCCGGGAACTGAAGGAAGACTATTAAGAGTTCCCCCGGCAGACTGCGGGAAGACTCTTAAGAGCAAGGCTTTTGAACACGTACCAAAACCGCGGGTTTATAGGCAGGCGGCTACAAATTGGTGTGGGTATAGTACTACATGTCAACTCTCGATACCACCGCGCCACACGCTCGCCCCGCACTCGTGCAAGCGCCACCACGCCAGAACCCAAGCACTAGTCATGGAGCCCACACGTCCCTCACGCTCGCGCCCTGATGACACAACCAGCCCTCCTTCTGGTGGTGTCAGCCGTCGTGGAAGGCAGAGGGTGGCTACCAGAAACCCTAGCTACCAGTACGACACGCCCTACAGCTCGGAGGACGAAGCACCAGCACCAAAAGCACGTAAAACATGTGCAAGCAAGGCAATTGCACAGAGGTCATTGGCCTTTGGGGACACTGCCACCACGACCCAGGCCACTGCAACAACCACTACCACCACCACTGCCACCCCTGCCACCAGTACCACCGACGCAGGAGGCCGCCCTAGGGCTGCAGAACCTGCGGGGGCAGGCAAAATCAAAGGCACGGGCGTAGGGAAGAAAACCCGTACGCCTGCCACAGTGACCCTGCCACCACCACCACCACCAGCCGCCCCTGGCCTGGCTGCCCCTGCTGCCCCTGCTGCCCCTGCTGCCCCTGCCGCCCCTGCCCAAGGAAAAGGGAAGGGGAAGGGGAAGGGGAAAGGGAGAGGGAAAGCGACTGCTGGCCCTGCCAGCCCTACTGTCCCTGCCGGCCCTGCTGTCCCTGCCGGCCCTGCTGCCCCTGCTGCCCCTGCTGCCCCTGCCGCCCCTGCCCAAGGAAGAGGGAAAGGGAAAGGGGCGACAGGCACCACCATCATCTTGCCTGCCTCCAGGCCCACTGCACCACGCACCACTGCCACCCCTGCCGATGCCCCTGCCGGCCCTTCTGCCCCTGCCCATAAGACGTGCTAGAGTGAGCAGAAAAAATCTGACACCATCCAAGTACGCCGCCCTGCTGTTTGGTGGTGATTCGCAGGGCATTGGCAGCCCTGCGGGTTTCGACGACGACGCCCTAGCACGGGACCTAGGGTGGGGGGATTTGGGAGTGGACAGTGGAAGTGAGTCAGACGTCGGTGATGAGAATGAAGAAGGGCGTCTGTCTAGTGAAGAGGAGGGTGATGATGATGCTGTGTTGTATCGCGAACGTGACAGCGATATTTCAGACGCAGAAGCAGACGGAGATGACATTCCGATCCCTGGCATGCCTTCGTTTGAGTGGTCTGACGGGGTCAATTTTGTGCCTGACGTGCCCCAGTTCAATCCTGGGACGTCAGGTACAACTGATGACTGGCCCTGTGACGATAACGCAAACGAAAGCGACTTCTTCCTCGCTTTTTTCGATTTGGAGGTAATGACTTACATCGTTCCCCAAACAAACGCCTACTACAGGTGGGTGTTTGGCAAATTGAACGTCATTTCTCCAAAAGCGAGAATACGAGGGTGGGTGGATACGACTGTGGAAGAATTCATGACGTTTTTTGCCTTGTTGTTCCTCATGCCTCTTTGCAAGAAGCATGTGTTGCAACACTATACAAAACAATTGGCTTTATAGGCAGGTCATTTGAGCATAAATCCAAAGAAGTTATCCTAACCTTTTACAATTCCTTAGTCCGCCCTCTTCTGGAATACTGCGTTCAATCCTGGTGCCCTTATTACCAAAAAAGATATAAACAAGCTAGAACGAGTTCAACGTAGAGTTACCAAAATGATACCTAGCCTAAAGAACAAACCATACGAAGAGCGTCTTAGAAAATTAAATCTATTTCCTTTAACCCAGCGCAGATTAAGAGGTGACTTAATTCAAGTGTCCAAAATCATCAAAGGCATCGACAATATGAACTGTAGTAAGTACTTCACTATCGACCAATCTAATTACACGCGGGGAAACGGTTGCAAAATTATTGGTAAATCTTTTAACTCACACGAATCTAAGAATTTCTTCTTCAATCGAGTTGTCAACTTGTGGAATGGGCTTCCCCGAAACGTTATAGACTGCATCACCGTTGATTCATTTAAACTCCGGGTAGACAAATATCTCGCATCAAACCCGCGACTGACTGCGTTTGTAAATGAATAACTTTATTCTATCCCCCCCTCAGTTACTAACCCATCTGTCCCCTACTAACTTCCTAATCCTGCCACGGACATTAGTTCCAGGGCAGTAATTCCCTTTCCAATGTCCCCTTACCCACTCTAAACCACTGTTTGGACACTTGATCCTCAGTGTTTTGGAGGACAAGCAACCTAGAAGGGTCACTATATCTGTTGTTGCTTGATTTCCTTTGTACTCCTTTGTACTACTGGAAGCACGACCCTCTCATCGCCACCCTAACTTTCAATAAGTTCATGACTCGTGACAGATTGTTGTTGCTGCTAAGATTTATGCACTTTGCAGACAACGAAAATCCTAACAGGATTGACAGGATATGGAAAGTTCGGGATGTGTTCACCATGTTGTTGGAGAGGTATAGGAAATACTTTTACTCCTTCCTCAATTTGGTGATTGATGAGTCGCTCGTGCTCTTCAAAGGACGTCTTGTTTTCAAGCAGTATATCCCCTTGAAAAGGCATAGGTTCGGAATCAAGCTCTTTGTGTTGTGCGACTGTGAAACTGGAATAGTGCTTGAAATGATCGTGTATACAGGAACTGACATTGACGTACCGAAAGCCGCACCCGGTGACCCCATGGGCATGTCAGGTGCCATCGTCAGGAAAATGTTGGCACCTTACCTGGGCAAAGGCCACATCATCTACACTGACAACTGGTATATTTCTCCTGCTCTCTGCCAGTTTGTTCATGGCAACCAAACGGGGTCATGTGGGACTGTCAGAAAGACAAGAAAGTTTATGCAAAAGTTCACAGGTGATGAAATTCCTTTGTCAGATGCCTCCTCCAGTGACACACCTTCTGAAGACGAACTGGCCAAGGAACACCGCGAGAGGCATGTCCGAAGAAGGCGATGCAAGGGGCAGAAGTACAAGCAACTTGAAAAGTCCCGGAAATTGGTAGCCCTGAAATGGTAGGACAAAAGAGATGTCCACCTGCTTTCCACAGTTCACACAGGTGCCCAGATGGACTCTGGTAAAATCCACTACCGAACCAGGAAGACCATCTATAAGCCCGACATGGTAGTGGACTACACAAAGAACATGCGCCTGGTGGACAAGTCTGACTGTCAACTGTCAGGCGTTGAGTGTCTGAGGAACACTATCAAGTGGTATCACAAGCTCTTCCTCCACCTAGTTGACATCACGATGCTCAACGCCTACAACTTGTGGTTGGTGAAGAGAGAGATGGCCCCACACCAGAAGCTAAAATTCCGGGAGTTTGTGTACAACGTTGCATATCAACTCCTGGAGAAGTATGGCACCACCACTCACAGACGTATGACATGGCGTGGGGATCACGTCCCTGACCGCATCCAGCTGGGGGTTGAAAGACACTACCCAACCAACACCGAGCTGGTTGGCACTCGTCACAGGCAGGTGCAGTGCCACGTCTGCAGCACCAGTGTAATGAAACCCCACGTAACCAAAAGAGTCACCTCAATGTGCGCCGAGTGCAAAGTTGCACTCTGCTTGGGTGACTGCTTCAGGGACTACCACATGTATACAAACTACTGAGTGCCGCCCCCTGCCCTGCCCTGCCCTGGAGTCGCCCCCTGCCCTGCCCTTGACTTGCGCCCTACCTTACCTGACCTGACCAAATTGATCACGCTCCCTCATAATGTCACATATATATTATATAATGTATAAGTTCCAAAGATGTCCCTGTGATATAGCTTTTTACATTATATAATTGTATCTTTCATTATTTAGTTTATAAGTTTCAAAGATTTCCATGTAATATGCCTTCTTTTTTAGTATATCAATATATGTGTTTGTTATAGCCTAAGTAATGTGTATATATTTTCTTACCTCAAATGAATTGTACCCAAATAAATATGTTTCAATAAATCCTGTCAAACCTACTAAGATAATACAAAAAAAAAAAAAAAAAAAAAAAAAAAAATACAAGGTCATGTCATTGTATTCTTACAATATGATATATTATATGAATATTTCATATTGTTAGAATACAATGGCATGATATTGTCAACAATTTTTGTTATCAAAATTTATCTAAACAGTATAAAACCTTCCCCATAACCCCCTCTTGGATTCGATCCCACTACCCTACCACACTTTGAGTTTTCCAGTCCGCGACCTTACCAACCATGCCACAGGAGCTCATACCAAATGTCACTCAAAATTTCGTGTCTACAATCGAAATGACAATATACAAAAACAAATGAATTATCCCACCAATTTACGTTCGTAAATTGATGGGATTATCAATTATATCCTGCAAAGGTTTATAAAAGTTTGTCTCTGTCAAGAATTAGTAATTATATAATTTTACTCTGTCCAAAATTGCCCAAACACTCAGCAAAATTGCCCCTCTCAGTGTGACTCCAGTCATTATCACACGGTCAGTGGGTCAGTGGGTGACCCTTCCCTCCCTCCATCCACAACACCTCTCTCTGTCTGAGTTTGGCTACCAACTAAATTCGTATAAATACAGCATGCATAAAATACTCTTCACAAATACATTTGTATTGTATAATATTGTAAATAATAGTGAATAACAACTGTGTGGGTGTCGAAAATTGCTCAACCATCTTTCTTATATCTCGCCTACGCCCTTACGCGCGTATATTGGATTATACATAGTCATGACTGTCATACAAATACTTGCAGTAGGTCTCGAATATACATTTAGATTGCATATTACTTGGAAATAAATAAATATAAGTTTTCTGGTGGCAATCTACCCTTTCGCAAGTGTCAGGCGACACCAGTTTATATTTAGCTCTCTATCAAAAAAGGTTAACTGCCGATGTTTACTGATCACCCTCGTTCCTGGTCTATAATATAGTACTTTATTTACAGTCAATGGCCTACATATTTCTGTGGTACTTCACATGTGTCTAAACTGCAATGTCTGCTTGCATAAAAATGCAATTCTGAAA
The DNA here is from genome assembly GCA_032716605.1 of Paralithodes platypus. Taxonomy (NCBI): domain Eukaryota; kingdom Metazoa; phylum Arthropoda; class Malacostraca; order Decapoda; family Lithodidae; genus Paralithodes; species Paralithodes platypus. The sequence continues at coordinate 6,958,012 of CM064551.1, forward strand.
GCCATTTATACATACGACATACGCATGTCTCACTTTTTCTCTCTCTCCATTCCTGACTCATGTTATTGTAGACCTCTGGGTGGCAACGAACCCCAGACACCTGCTAGACATAAGGTTCAAAATCCCAAGACATCCATACGCCTCGGGCGCCTCCACAATTATCACACAGCTGCGTATGTTTCTTGATAGCTGCATATGTTTCTCCCTGCCTTCACTCTCTCCACGACTCACTCCCTGCCTCCCTCCCACCCACCCACCCCCACCCACCCTTTTAGGCTTCCGTCTGCTAGAAACTCATTGATAATGTGCGTTCGCATGAATTGGTCTATATGCGGTATATATATTGTTATATGGGACGTCTATATACGTACAAGTCTGTGTTATAGCATGACAGTGCTCTAAGTACGAGATATACATGATATTTATGGCGCAACACACCCACTCCCCCTTCCATTCCCAGCACAACTCAATCACACCTTGGTTCACGCATAGAAACTCATTGATAATGTGCGTAAATATCGCATGAATTGGTCTATATGCGGTATATATATTGTTATATGGGACGTCTACAAACGAACAAGTCTGTATTATAGCATGACAGTGCTCTAAGTACGAGATATACGTGATATTATAGCGCAAACCACACTCTCATCTCATAAATTGCTGCCAAACCTCCAACCCGTCTTCATTCCCGCCTAAAAATTAATTGATAATTCCCTTATATATTGCAATTTTTGGTCACTATGAGGCATTTTCATTGTTATATGGGTGGCCTACACACGTTATACGTACTCTACATAGCCTAAAAGGGATAAAAAAAGGAGACATACGTGATATTACGCGGTAACCGACCCCCTCCTCCCTCAGGTTCTATCCCCTGGGCGCGTGAAAATTCGGCCGGGAAATCTCGCCGTTCGATGACAATCTAGCCGCGCGGTGCGATTCGCTCCACATTTTTCAACTACTTACCTTTCCCCCACCCCCTCCAGACATTTTTTGGAGGGTCAAATATATATGGGCCGATGCATGCAAACATTCCCTACACGCTGATGTACTTTTTATCGAAATTGGCAATGGGTCCCAAAATCGTCATACATGCGCACAGTATGTACCTGTAAAAAAAAAACTGTGCGCCGCGGGAGGTTAAGGGTTGGTAATTTTTTTGGGCCGATTTTTTCATTTATTTATTATATTTTTAGTCTCCTCCCTAGACCTCCATCAAACTTAAAAACACGACACCTAACTGACACAAAAGATCTTGGTATTGATATATAAATGGGACGAAAGGTTTTAATATCATCAAACTAATGGGCCGAATGTCTTAAAATCTGAAAACTAATGGGGCAAAGCATGAGGAAGAAAGGGGACCAGAAATACGATCCATCTCCCCTTAAGTGATAGCGGGAGTTTACGCTTCCCGATAAAATTAATGCACACATTCAATTGACCACTTGCGAGTTTCAGGCTATAAGGAAGTTAGAGCCGTAAACATCGATATTAAACAGAAATACAATAATAATGTAGGTTTCTGATGGATAAAAGGAATGTGCAATTTGGTTATATGTATTTATAAATGTATTAAAACCGTATTATAGCTGGTTATTCTGCTAAATATCGATGTCTACAGCTCCAACTTCCTTATAACCTCAAACTCGCAAGTGGTTAATTACGCAGTGAACCTGGATTATATGTACTAAATTATAATAGGAATGTACAGTCGCCTGATGGGCGTATTTAGTTCCTCATTTACCTATATTTTCATCATGTTTTTTTAGTTTCCTCCCTAGACCTCCATCAAGCTTACAAAAAAAAAAAATAAAAAAAAAAATCAATGTAAATTTGTACATTTTTCGATATTTCCTCTTAAATAACAGGCTCGCTGTCACTCACCAGGAAAATATCGACACCTAAATGACACGAAACGTCTTAATATTGACAACAAAATGAGGCGAAAGGTCTTAAAATCGCCAAACTAATGGGCCGAACGTCATAGAATTTAAAAACTAATGGGGATAAACATGAGGAAGAATGGGGGCCAGAAAAACGATCCACCTCCCCTTAATGTAATTCAATGACCGGGACTGCCGATAAAATTATTGGTTGTCACTAACAGTCTCACTATCGTCTATTTGTTTCCAGCTGAGGGTAAATTGCCATGTTCTCATCATGATTACTCGGCTATTACAGATATAATATGTACCGAACTATGTTGTTATTAATAAATGTTTGGTGTATATAGAGCGGTCACGAAACATTTCCCCATAGGGAATTCCTGTGTGTTGCCCATAGGGTATTCCTATATACAGTAATTGATCTGCATTCCTATATATTTGATCTGCATCTGTGTGTGGTAAACCAGGCTGGTGGATCACATGCTTGTTTCCATTAAATAATTTTTTTTGGTAGGTGTTTGGCGTTGGAGTGAAATAAATACAAATAGATTCTTCAGCTCTCTCTTGCAAGTACACAGGAATTCCATATGGGGAAATGTTTCGCGACCGCTCTGTATTATGATGTAGAGACATATTAGTTTCATTTTTTCTTATTAAGGGGAGATGGGTCGTTTTCTGGTCCCCATTCTTTCTCATGTTTAGCCCCATTAGTTTTTATATTTTATGACGTTCGGCCCATTACATTGGCGATTTCAAGATCTTTCGATCCATTTCTTTGTCAATAATCAGACTTTTCGTGTCATTTAGGTGGCGATATACGATATATTCATGGCGAGCGATAACTAGCCTGAATTTTAAGAGAAACCAGGATATTTTTCTATCGAAAAATATACAAATTTATCTAAAAGGAGAGCTTTTTTTTTTGGGGGGGGGGAACCTTGATGGAGGTCTAGGGAGGAAACTAACATAAATTATAATAACATATGTAAATGAGGAACTAAATACGTCCATCCCCCAAGGGTAGGCTGAACCTTACACCCCCAATTCACCCTGTATAAGAGAGCTTGTTTCTGGCATTATGCCATCTTAATACCAATGGAAATTCTAGGACTCGCTGAAAAAAGCAGCTCTTTATGTGCGTGCGCATGAGAATTTCATTGCACTATAGCAAAACTCATTCTACACATTGAAAATTGTTAAAATTCCCGCAATTTTTTTTATGGCGCATCCTACAAGTATCCCCTACAACGTAGCGTGCTCGTTTTCCCATATTGAATAATAGAAGGTGCTGAAAAAAATATATAACATATATATTTTTTGGATATAGCAAATTTCGACATGAAACAGGTCAAATTTCTGACATTTTTGGCGAAACAGCCCTTATTTCAGCGTACAAGCGTTGCTATATAGCCCTATTTATAGTGTGTAGAAGGGGAACGAATTTGAGCAATACAACAAAATTTAGTTTGACTCGGATATGCCAATATATGATCTCTGACAAATGAAATTCTTAGATAATCAACCATTCAGATCAAAGTTGGGGGAGAATGAACCAAGCTGTCATGGAGAGCCGAGTTTTATGGCAAACTAAATTAAAACATCTCGAATAATTTGACTAGACAAGCCAATACACAAAATATTTTTAACAAAATCCATGATATTGGGGCCCCCGGAGGGGGGGGGGGGGGTTAGGGATGTCATATGGGTGTTTATGCCCTCATATGATAATTTCTATTACTTACAGAAGCCTTTTAGACAAAAGACACAAACACAAAAATTTGGTGGCTGAAGGCAAAACATTTTGTTTTTTGGGGGCGCGGGCGAACCCCCGCCCCGGGGGATTATGGATGCGATATGTTTTTTTTTCCTCCTATGCTATTCTCCTATGTTGAAAGAAGCATTTTAGAAAAAGAACAAACAAATTTGAAATTTTCACTTCTGGGCTCAGCCGAGGTTCAGCCTCCCCTCCTATATAAACGTAAATTGCAATTACATAAGTCATTACACCATCAAGACAGTTAAAGGTTAAGTACATGACTACGATTATATATCCATTTATCGAATACTGGATATCAATCTAATTATGTACTCAGACCAAACTGCACACGGAAGAGAGAGAGAGAGAGAGAACGGAGGATTGCACTTCCAATCCCCTTCCACCAGAGCGAGGATCCTATTCAAGGCAAGAGGATCACGCTCTCCACATATTTACTATCTATTTATATTTTAGCTGGGGGTGGCCGACTCGAGACAGCCCGATCAGAGCAAACAAAAAAATGATAATAAATACAAAAAATAAAACAAAATAAATCACACATATCTAGTTCGCCCAGAAGACCCACATTTGTATACCTTTTGGATATCAAGGCAGTTGTGATTTATCAGGATTTAACCCCTTCTGTACCGGCGACGTTTTTTAACTATATCATGGCTATTATTAGACGATTAATATTCAGTTTAAAAAGGGCCTCCAGCAATTAACAGTCTTCGAACTACCTCACTTGACCCTTTTTACATCCACAGATCCTTCTTAAGCTTGACAAAATCGTCTAAATATAGCTAGAATCAAATTTAATAGACATCGCCGGTACAGAAGGGGTTAACAAATTTGTCCTACCAAATTAGCAAAACATTTATAATTCAAAAGCTATATATATTTCGAGAATACAGGAAATACCTACTTAAGGGGGAGAGAGATGGTCTATTTGTGTGTCGATTTATATATTTGTTTATTATTTTCTTACTTCCCTCCCTAGGATCTCCATCAAGCTTAAGGGAACAGTGGTTATATTTTAGGGGCTATTTATTTATATATTAATTTATTGTTTACTTCCCTCCCTAAACCTCCATCAAGCTTAGAAAAGAAAAGCATCCATTAGATCCCCCTTCGAGATTAATTTGTACATTTTTCGATAACAAAATTTCCCTGGCTAGTGGCTGTTTTAATTTTGGTGTTTTGATTCAGTTATTCATATATTTGTTAGACCTTTCGTTCCGTTTCTTTGTCAATATTAAGAGATTTCGTACCATTTAGGTGTCATTTTTTTCCTGACGAGCAATAGCGAGCCTGTAATTTAGCGGTTATCTCGAAGGCCGGTACATTTTTCTATCGAAAATTGTACAAATTTATCTTGAAGGACGGTCACGGGGTTGAAGTGTGTGTGTGGGGGGGGGGGGGGGGGGAGGGTGTTTAGCTTGATTGATGTCTAGGGAGGAATCTAGAAAACATATTCAAATATCCATAAATGTGGAATAATTACGCCGCTCTCCCCTTAACACATAGTCCACTAGTGAAGGAAATAGCCTCAACAGCCATATCCGCCCGCCGGAAATGGACTGATGGTGGTGTACAGTGGTTAAGGGGGGAGGGGTGGAGTTATTGGCTTATTTATATATCTTTGGAATATTTTGCTTAGTTTCCTCCCTAGACCTCCATCAAACTTAAAAATACACCCAACCAATACCCTCCTTCAAGATAAATGTGTACATTTTTCGATAGAAAAATGTCCCGGCCGCAAGCCGGTTCCTCTTAAATTACAGCTTCGCTATCGCTCGCCAGGAAAAAAACGACACCTAAATTAAACGAAAAGTCGCAAAGGGGGCGAAAGGTCTTAAAATCGTCAAACTAGTGGGTCGAACGTCTAAAAATCTGAAAACTAACGGGGCTAAACATGAGGAAGAAGGGGGACCAGAAAAGCCCCCCATCTCTCCTTAAGGAAGGTGGATTCACATGTGGCTGAGTTGGTCTGCGGAGCGGCCAGTTGTCCCATTCCCGATGCCATTTTACTGTAATGAAACTGTGTTGGTGGTGTAATGGTTTAGATGCTTATGTTCTGGGTGTGGTGTCCCGAGTTCGAATCCCGGAAGGACCATATGTTTTCATTAGTTTGTTAAAGTGCATTGGGGTTTGTAATTGATGATTAATTTTAGGGACGGGGTGTTACTTAAAAATTAGGATATGGTACTAATGATGGTTATTACAATGTACATTTCCGGCTGACAAATGACAACACTGCACATCTACTGCAGCATAAAGTAATTACAATGCAATGTCTTATAAAGTGTAATTTGAGCCTTAATTTAACCCCCTTCACCACCATTACATAATGTTTATCATATTCAGGTTACCATTATACGATTATCTTTAGTATAAAACCTACATATACGACTCAAATGGGGATAGCGAGCCTGAAATTCTAAGAGGAATCGGCCTTCGGCCGCGACATTTTTCTACCGAAAAAAGTACAAATTTATTTGGAAGGGGTGTCTAGTAGTCCATGAGCCAGGCCAGATATCGGTACCACCTGGGGTGACTAAACACGAATGGTACTAAAATGTTTATAGAGTGACTGTAAGTACATTAAGATATGATAGCCTTCTCGCACTGGTAGCTTAGTCTAATTTTTTTGATGCAATAGGGGCGCTACCCAAAAATAAAGATTTTTAGCGTGACGCTCGGCGTTTTCCTCATTTTTTTAAAAATCCATCACACAATCATCGCGAAACTTTGAACACCTATGTAGAATTATATTCTCTACCAGAGTTGTTCCTAGGTATTTTTCAATTTCCTCATATTTCGGAATATACTCTATATTTTGGGTATTTTCCTCTAAATCTAGAATAAATCCTTAAATATGGGGAACATTGAAAAATATATTCTAACAGCTCTTGTAGCTTATTTGATTCTCTACAAGAATTATTCCGATGTGTATTTCAAGTTTCTCCATATTTAGGGGTTTATTTCATATTTGGGGATTTTTTGTTATATTTTGGGGATAATTTATTATTGGAAGGAGCAAACATATGTAGAGTGGTTTCCATGTAATGTGTTTGTTTGTTCATGGTTTAATGGTGATATTTTTTGCAGGTGTGTGTCGACTGTTTGACGGCAGGATGGAACCATCTGCAAGGAAGAGAGCACGGATCGACTGTATCATCCACTGCTCTGATGATGACAGCGATGCTCTGGTGTCACCACAGGATTTGGACTCTGGGAACACATTGCTCAGGGCTGCAGAAATCAGGCAGCATGATCCAGTCCTGGAAGCAGCCAAGGGCCTTGAAGAAGGAGGAATACCACACATACATTATCACCGTAAATGTCGTAGTCTCTTTACAATGAAGAAGTCACTGGATTCTATCCTTGCCAAGGGTGTCAAGATAGAATCAGCAAGCGTCGACCCCAGGAGGAGGGCATCAAGGGATGCCCCTAGTACTAGCAGGGTGTATGCCAAAGTATGTATCTTCTGCGAGAAGTCAAGCAAGTACATAAAAACAACAAAGACAAGGGAGCCACTCATACAGTGTGTTGAGCTACGAGCAGATGAGAAGATTCGCAGAGCAGCAATAAGGAAAACTCAACCAGAGAATCCTTGGTTTAGTTAGCAGAGACCTTGTTGCTGCAGAGGGTCACTACCACAAGTCGTGCTACAAACTCTTCACAAAAGATGATTTCCCAGCGGCCGCCAGGTCGGGTGCAGGTGAAAATCAGGAAGAAAGCGAGGAAGCACGCTACGAAGAGGTTGAGACAGAAGCCCTCGAGGAACTCTGCTTGTATATAAGGACCAAATTATTCCCCAACCCAGAGGTACTGCCTATGACAAACCTCACATCTAGGCTTGAGAGATCCATGATGTCCCGTGGTATTATCCAACTGAAACCAGCGACAAAGAAACATGTTCGCCGAAAGATTGAAACCGAGTTTGGAGAATCACTACGCTTTGTCCCAGATGAGAAAGGAAAGCTTCTAATCTATCCACGCAGCCTCTCAATGGACGACCTTGCCCGGCAAGCACACAAAATGGCAAAAGACCTGCAAGAAGCAAGAGCAGCTAACTCTGAAGATGTCTTAACCAAAGCAGGAATGCAGCTGAGGAATGAGATCAATAAACAAGATGTGAGTCAGCCATGGCCTCCCGATACAGATCAGAATGTCATTCCTGCAGCAGTCACTCAATTCCTGCACACCCTGCTGACAGGAGAGTGTGAGTGTGAAACTCCCTCTGAAAGAGCTCAACGTCTTGCCACTTCCTTTGGCAGTGACTTGGTCTTTGCTGTTACCAGTGGCAAGACAAAACCACCCAAGCACGTACTGCTGACCAATGCTGTAAAGTCTTTGACAGGAAACACAGAACTGATCCGAACTCTGAATCGTCTTGGTCACTGTGTGTCTTACTCAATGTTTGAGGAGATCGATACAGCCCTTTGTATCCAGAAGCTGGAATGCTCAAAGGATGACATTCCACTGCCAGCAAACATCTACCCTGGTGTGTTCACAACCCTGGCCTGGGATAACATTGACCGACTTGAAGAGACCCTAAGTGGAGCAGGTACTTCTCATAGAGTCAATGGCATTGCTGTCCAGTCCAAGGTTGCAGGCTCTGTGCCAGAGAAAGTCCTGCCAGTGATTACCAAGTCCAAGATAAGAAGCATCACTCAGACATCATCAATGCTGCCAATATACAATGTTGGGCGGCGGGCAGGGCCACCTAGGATTGAGACTGCGTATGTCGACACTACCAAGGAAGTCCAGGATTCAAAGACAAAGAACCATATCTGGCTTCTTACTCGAATGTCAGACCATGAGGACCAGTCCATCAGCAGTTGGACTGGGTTCAACATCAAAATGCGCAGAGACATTGCAGTGGTTCAGGACACTGTAAGCTACCTGCCCACTATCAATGCTCCCGCAACAGAAATGTCCACCGTTAATGAAATCTTGGAACAAACGCATGCTATCATGCAGTCCTTACAGCTTAACAAGATTGTGTGCGTGTTTGATCAAGCACTCTATGCCAAAGCTGCCGAAGTTATCTGGAAACAAGAGAAGTTCAAGAACATTATCATCAGGATGGGCGTCTTCCACACAATCTGTAATCTCATCTCCACCATAGGAAAGAGGTTTCAAGATGCAGGTCTTAGAGATCTGTGTGTGGAATCAGGTATCATCGCAGAAGGATCAGTGTCAGGAGTGATGAACGGCAAGAGGTACAACAGAGCAGTGAGACTACACAAGCTCGTGTATGAAGCACTGATGAGGCTTGCATGGAAAGGCTTCCTTTCATGGCTAGAAGAAAACCATTCAAGGGACATACACCATCTAGATGAAACACTGAAGGACATCAACAGCTTTCACAGCAATGTGTCTCAGGGACTCTTTCAAGAGCTGATGGAGAGTGAATCATGCACACATATCATGAAGCTTTTCCAAGTTTATCTTGAGACCCTCAGAGATGAACACAACCTCTCAGCATTCTGGATGTCATACCTGGACATGGTTGAGATCATGCTGGACTTAATTCGAGCCTCCAGAGAAGGCAACTGGATGCTCCACCTAGGAGCAATCCGACAGATGATACCGTGGTGTTTTGCCTATGACAAAGTGAACTATGCCCGGTTCCTAACCTACTACTATGCCTTGATGTCTCGACTGCCCATTGAACACCCAGAGGTCCATGAACACTTCATGCAAGGTGGCTTTTCGGTCCAGATCGGTAGCAAGAATCCCTTTGGACGGATCCCTGTGGACCAGACAATCGAAGAGACGATCAACAAAGACACCCAGACACCAGGGGGCACAAAAGGCTTCAGCCTGAAAGGCGGAGCTGTCGCCAGGTACTACCTGACATCGGAGTATCGCAGCAGGTACTTAAGGCAGCTCAGGACTATGGTAGTAGGCCAAAAGTATACTGACTTCAGCCACCCAGACCTACAGATGCCCAGGATTAGAAGAGATGAGGCCGATGTCCAATCTTTAGTTCAACTGATGGAGACCAGCTGGTTGAACCCCTTCAACGCAGAGCAAGAAGATCTTGTCAGTTTGTCAACTGCGACTATGGCACCACCAGAAGTTGTCAAAGACCTTCTAGGGGCCTACAGAATAGGAGAGGATGCATATCAAGCCTTCAAGGAAGAGCGCCTGGAGATCGATACGCCAACTATACAGTTTCATGACACGATGACGAAGACGAAACTGAGAACGTTCACTAACATCAGAATGAAGCCACGCTCACAAGACCATGCCAAGGAGGTTATCTTAAAGGCTGACAGGAACCTATTTGGCCAGATGATCCTTGTTGCCGAGAACAGAAAGCTCAAAATGAGTGATGTCTTGGCTCATCCCCTGGGGCCTTTGCCTTGGGCACTTGCCAGCGGTGATGGGTCTCTCCGCAAGACCAACAAGGCTGCCCTCGCAAAGGAGTTAGAGAGGAATGTTTCTCCTGCAGAAGTGATACCCGAGCCCTCTGCTACCATAATTGATGGGATGAGCCTGGTCCACAAACTGAAGGGAAACGACAAAACTTTTTCACAGCTTGCAGGTACAGCACTGAGTCACGCTGTTCATGAAGGTGCTAAGAGCAGGCGCATTGATGTTGTGTTTGATATCTACAAGGAGACATCCATCAAGGATGCAGAACGAGCCAAAAGAAGTGCAGGCACAGGAATTCATTTCAAGAACATTCAACCTGGGCACAACATCCAGCAGTGGAGAAAGTTACTCGGTAGTTCCTCCAACAAGGCAAGTCTTATCAAGTTCTTGGTAGAAGAATGGAAGGCACCACAGCACAGGGAGAAGCTCAAGGACAAAGGAGCTGTATGTCACATGTGAGCAGCGCTGCTTCAAGATCACCAAAGAGCAGTGGGAAGAGGCTCCTGAGCTTAAGTCAACTCAAGAAGAAGCAGACACACGCCTTCTTCTCCATGCACTTCATGCAGCAGAATCTGGGAACAAGTCTGTCATCATCACTGCAGAAGATACAGACGTCATGGTGTTGTGTCTTGGCATGTGCCACAAGATCCCATCCCATCTGTTCCAGAAGTGCGGGACGAAGAACCGGACAAGATTCCTGGATATCACCACACTGAGCTGCACACTGGGAGGCAGCGTGTGTGATTCATTGATTGGTATGCATGCCTTTACAGGCTGTGATACCGTCAGTGCATTCGCTGGCCGAGGGAAGATGACGACACTCAAGCAGGTGAAGATGGACAAGACATACCAGCATGCTTTTCACGAACTTGGACGCTCATGGGAAGTGTCTCCTGAACTCTTTGAGAAGCTACAGGAAATCACCTGCCACATGTACCTACCATCTACCCACACAACTAAGGTAAACAAGCTTCGGTATGAGCTGTTCTGTGCAAGACGTGGAGAGGTAGAGTCAAGTCAACTCCCTCCTTGTGAGGACTGCCTCTTCATGCATGCACTGCGTGCAAACTACCAGGCTGCGATCTGGAGGAGAAGTCTTCAGAGCCAGCCATTTGTTGCGAACCCAACAGACTGCGGTTGGATGACAGATGAGGACGGTAAGCTTGCCGTCAACTGGATGCGAGGCTCACCAGCACCAGATGCTGTTATGCAGCTACTGTCTTGCAAGTGTGTGCGGTCATGCGAACTCCCTAAGTGTACTTGCCTCAGCAATGGTCTAAAATGCACGGACATGTGCAGGTTACAGACATGTCAGAACAAGGCTATTGAAGAAGAGCCGGTGGCACAACAGTCAGATTCCGAGTCTGACGTAGATGATATTTAGGAGTAGTAATTTGCCATAATAGTATGTACAAGCCCATGGCATGCTTAGTGTGTATTTACAGGACTTGTATTAAATGTGACAATTACTATATGCATTTTGTTGACATTTAGGCATTCCTGTCCCCAAATTTGACATTTTAAAAAATTTCGGAATTTTCGGTAGGGTATGTCTATTCAAGAAGTGATAACGACCATTAAGCTACCAATGTGCAAGGGCTATCATATCAAAACATAAACTAGAGACATGTAGCAAGCTAAAAACACCTAAGAGAATTAGTCACCCCGGGTGGTACCGATATCCCAAAATTCGGGTCTTGGCTCATGGACTATAGGGAGTGTTTTTCTAAGCTTGATGGAAGTCTAGCAAGGAAACTAAGAAATAAAGGAATAAATTAATTAATAGAAAAAAAGAAAAAAAGGTCCGACTCAGAGAAAGTAAATACCGGAAGGTTAGCCAAGTCCAAATTAGAAGAAGCTCGCCTTAGCCTTCCGTAATAGAGAGGCTTTTAGACCTTTTACCTCGCTCACAGCTGGGTAATATATTGTGTTAGACTACTGTCAAGTGGAGTTCTGCCGCGTCTCGAGACCTGTCAGGGACTATTTTCTTTGCAACCCAAGTGTGATCCATCTTAACCCCTTATGTACCGGCGACGTATTTTTTACTTTATTTAGGCTTTTGTTAGACGATTTGTTCAGTTTAGTAAGGGCCTCCAGCAATAAAAAGGCTTCGAACTATCTCAATATCTGGTATAATCCTGTGTAGCGGGCTACCGTGTATACACTGTATATCTTAATAATTTGGTAATGTAACAATATATATTCTACAATTTAAATTCATAAATAGTACACTTATAATCTAGGTTAGGTTAGGTTTTGGTTAGGTTAAAGTAGACATCTGAAAAACAGTTACCCGCTACACAGGATCTTACCCCATATTATTTTACTCCCACAGACCTTTCTTAAACTGCACAAAATCGTCTAAATATAGCTATAGAAAAGCCCCTTAATATTTACCAGCAGGGGGGCAAGTAACAGCTGGCCGTGGGATAACTTCGTAAACAAAATAATAGGCCTACAGTAAAAGAAAGAGAGAGAGAGAGAGAGAGAGAGAGAGACAGAGAGAATAATAATAATAATACAAATAACAATAAACACTATTTTCACTGAACAGTTTTAAATAAGTGTCCCTCGATACAGGTTCATTCAAGCTAGACGACGAGGTGGATATAAAACAAAGCTGATAGCATGAACACGGTGCATTCACATCAACCTAATTTTCTATAAATACATATGCCGCATTTTCGCGAGGCAACTGAACTGGGTACACCCTGCTTGGTCCCCAGGGGCTCGCGAAAACATATGCCGCATATCATGCCGCCCGTGAGCGGCCCTTTGCGGGTCACACAACTTAAACGTATTACAGCCACACGAGTCAAGAGCCTCTGGGCCTGGGTCGATCCATGTACACCCGGTACACCTAGGGTCCTAGGCCAACAATACCTACGATACCGGGAATGGACTCTGGAAAATGGATACACCTGGGTACACCCAGGTGTATGCAAACCCATAACATTATCGCCAGAATACTCTAATACTAAAATAAACGAAGGTAGTTTTAAGACATATTGCGTGGTTGGATAAAATATCAATATATTACAACCTATTAATGTGGCGAGTGTGGAGAGTATTGTCCTGCAGGTGTTACCACAGAGTCTTCTTCTTCTTTTGGCTGTTCCTCTTAGGTGTCGCCACAGCGGATCACTCGCCTGCATCTTCCTCCATCACTCCAACCACCGGCATGTCCTCCCTCACTGCATCCATGAACCTCCTCTTTGACTTTCCAATTTTTCTTTTGCCCGGTAGTTTCTCCATCCCAAGCATCTTCCTCCCACCATACTCAGCATCCTTCTTCTGCACATGTCCAAACCACTTCAATCTCGCCTCTCTCGCTTTGTCCCCGAGTCGTCGTACATACGCTGACCCTCTAATAGACTCATTTATAATTATGTCCATCCTTGTCACTCCCAACGAAAATCGCAGCACCTTCAACTCTGCCTCCTGTCTGTTTGTCAATGCCACCGTCTCCATACCTTACAACATACTTAAGGGGAGATGGCTCGTCTTTCTGGTCCCCCTTCTTCCTCATGTTTAGCCCCATTAGTTTTCAGATTATAAGACGTTCTCCCCATTAGTTTGGCAATTTCGTTGTCACTTTTAAGACCTATCATACCATTTAGGTGTCGATTTTTTCCTAGCGAGCAATAGCGAGCCTGTAATTATAAGAGGAACCAGTCTTCGGCCGGAACATCTTTCTACCGAAAAATGAACAAATTTATCTTGAGGGCGGGTCTAGTAGGTGTTTTTTTCTAAATTTGAGGGAGGTCTAGCGAGGAAACGGGGATGACCACTTTCCCTTACAAGAATGGCCGGTGCCTCGTGTGGGATGCCAGATGTGTTGACACTTTCTCCACAACCAACATTGCCAGAAACGCCGACGAAGCAGGTGAAGCCGCCCGGATAGCAGAGAGTAGAAAGCTAGAAAAATATCAAGCCATCGCCAGAAGTCATCAGTTCGAGCCTCTGGCATTCAAAACTTCAGGAGTCTTCGGCCCTACCACCCTTAAAATGGTGAATGAAATAGGCCGTAAAATCAGGGAAGTATCAGGAGAACCCCGGGAATCCCTCTGGCTCAAGCAAAGACTAGGGATGGCTATCCTCAGGGGCAATGCCACCAGCGTCATGAGCTCAGTACGACTGGGCCATGCCACTATGTGAGGCCCGGGCAGGAGTGGTGTATCCGTAGTCTTTCCACGGTAGGGTACAAAAATAAACTTTATTTGTTTTAAACATGTTTGATGTACATAAATAAAATGGGGATGTGTCAGATGGTTGAAAGCCACAGTTGCTCGCGTGTTTGGGGCTAGCAACACGTATTATGAAAAACATATATCCTCATTCATTCACTGTCTCTCACTTCACTCACTCACCCCGTAATTTGACGGAGGAAAACAGGTTTTTCACAATACGTAGACGGAGGTCTTTAAAAAAAAAAAAAAAAATAACCACTCTCCCTTAAATACCACGTGTTGGAGTTGACTACACCACATCTTGTGTCTCCTTCATGTGTATGGTTGGCTATACAGAAAAGTTGTTTAAACGTCTAAGCTTACAACACAACACACTTGTGGTATACTATCAATGGAAGTTAATTATCTATAAGCTATAATCCAAACAAAATCAATCTAAATCAAATTACTCTAAGTCTAAATTGAATTTAATCTGAAAACAAACTAAATTATATCCAAAGGTCACACACAATAATTTATGTATAAAGTAAGGTTATAAGGGTTAATAATATCCAGGAATTAACTCCCCAATAGTTCCATGAGGCAATGAGACAAAGGAGAACTTTTACCCAATATGGCGGACTATGGGGAAGCGAAACGCCAGCCCTGAGGCTCGGGTCAAGTGAAAGAAAGAATCAAATGATTATATGAGAATGGACATGAATACTATGCTTATCTGTCAGTCAGTCATGGCGTCGATGAGAGCGTCGTGATGGTGTAGATGTATGTATTGCTGGCAGTTTAATGTGATTAGAGGCACAAAAGCTCGATCAACTAAAGGCAGAAATTAGATGTTAACTGGTTGGTGTTCGTGGAGGCTCTGAGCTCTCTTCCTCAGGGTCACACCTTGCTGCCTTGGCAAACACCCGGCGTCCAAATTATCGTACCATATCTATGTTGCTCAGAACGATAAATTAAATCAATATATACGATAAATTCATATTTACTACATAAGACCATGTCAATAGTGCTTAATATCATATTAGGCCCTTTTTAACCCTTAACTGGCGGCGCCCAGCTTTTGTCGAGTGAAATAAATGTGGCCTATGTGGCGGGGCCCGGCTATTGTCGAGTGCAATTTTGAGCACGTAATGTGCTCTGAGAGAGAGCTGAGCGGTGGCAGGAGCGTAGATTACCTCCTGGTCGCTCGCCACGGTGGCCGTGGAGCTATTGAGATGTACTCCTTTGTACTCCACCCTCTTTCACTCGTTTCACACGTAATAATATAAGAAAATGACCGTATTTTAGCGATTTTGCCCTTCGGTTGCATGATCGTTGCAAGACAACCAGTGATCGTAGAAGAATGGTTCGGGTGTCATTGGAAAGCTCAATTTTCGCCCTTTCAGGAATACATACTTGTATTACGCTCTGGGTCTTGTTTATGCATGAAAAAGAGCACGGAAACAACCCCATTTATGGTAAAAAAAAACGCTGGGCGGTACATAGAAATTACCGCCTAGGCCGCTCTTTGAGTGATAATCTTAATTTACTTACAATCTTATAATACACGAACTAATCATCCTACACCGTACCGTGGGAACGAACGTTAGACTGTCGTATACCTAGTGATGTCACAGAGACGTACGTAAGCACATAAATTATCTTACACTATCGTATTACATGATACACTCCCCCCACAAAATATAACCTGAACCCCACCTTAAACTAAAGTTGCCCAGAGGCTATCCTCTGACGCCACATAACAACGGCGCCAGCAGCAGCGCGTCTGGGATGCGTCCCGGTCCGAGATTGATCACCATCCGTAAGGGGTGAATCGTTACGTTGAGAATTCTCGGACCCAGCAAAAACAGGTGGAGCATCAGATTGCAATGCGGAATCGAGCTCCAAAGCATATAAACGTGCGATAGGACGAACAGTAGTTACAGTGGCCGACCTCAATAGTGCCACCCGCTCTACAGAGTCTTCCCCCTTGTACACCTCCAACACGCGCACTAATTTCCAGTACAAACGAGGACTATCTTCTTTAATTAACCCCTCTCTGGCGGGGCCCGACTTAAGGCGGTCTAGAGAACTATGGACAAAAGAACGGGGCCCGCCTTAAGTCGGTTGCAATTTTGAGCACAAAATTGTCTCTGAGAGAGAGTCCGAGCGGTGGGAGGAGCGTAGGTTGGCTCTGACCATTCGGCATGGCTCCCGCACTGCGACTGGGCCCCACTCCACACACATCCACACTCACTGCCTCCCTAGACAGGCAAATATGTAAGGAAAATACCGTATTTTATGGATTTTTCCTTCGTGTTGCACGATCGTTGCAAGACAACCCGTGATCGTAGAAGGATGGTTCAGGTGTCATTGGAAAGCTCAATTAACGCCCTTTCATGGATACATAATTGTATTACGCTCTGTCTCTTCTATATTCATGAAAAAGAGCATGGAATGAAGCTCATTTAGGGTAAATATGACCGCTGGGCAGGTAGTAGAAGTTATTAACCTAGCCGCTCGTGGAATGTTAAAACGACTTCACCAACAGTAGGTGCCGTCGGTCTACCAGAGGGTGTAACACTCCTTTCCCTCAATGATAGCAGATATTCATTAATCCACCTTTTCTAAAATCTTCGATTACCCTCGATATATACTGGTATCGCTTAGACACCACTGCTTCAGAGTACAACGAGGGATCCTCTAACTCTACAATGGATTGGAAATCAAATGGAAACGCAGTCAATGGTTTACCATATAGCAAGTGAGCTGGCGTTAATGGTAGTGGCTCTTGCAGGTCAGTGTACACATATGTGAGCAGACGATCATTCACTACTGCCTCTATCTCTGTGAGGACTGTCGTCAACTCACTCTTCTTTAATAGAGCACGTCCTACTACCGCCCTGAGTCCTGACTTTACTATGCCGACACACCGTTCCCACATCCCACCAAACCAAGGTGCCTTAACTGGGATGAACCTCCATTCGCACTTATTCTCTCCCATAAAAGTGATGATTGTAGGATCACTGCTCATATCCTTTAGACATTTTGATGCCTGGATATAAGTAGGAGCATTGTCGCTAAGAATGAGTTGAGGGAATGAACGACGGGCACAAAACCGTCTAAACGCCAGCATAAATTCTTCACTAGACATATTATCACATAGTTCTAGGTATACCGCTGGAGACGTTGCACAGGTAAACAATAATATATAAACCTTCTCATGCTCTCTCGTCTTCAATGCACCTGTGTAATCTAACCATACAGCTTGGAAAGGCTCTATGTGCTTTACACGGCATTCAGGTAGAGGTGGAGCTGGTCCAGTTGTGGTTCCATGTCAGTTGAACCAGTGCCACTTCAACCAGTGCCACTTTAACCAGTGCTAACTCAACCAGTGGTGGCTATTTCAACCTGTGACCATTTCAACCAGTGACCATTTTAACCAGTAACCTAACCTAACCTAACCTAACCTAACCTAACCTAACCTAACCTACTGGTTAAAATGGTCACTGGTTGAAATGGTCACTGGTTGAAGTGGCCACTGGTTGAGTTAGCACTGGTTAAAGTGGCACTGGTTGAAGTGGCACTGGTTCAACTGACCTGTCACCCAAGTTGCATATGGTTTACCCTTTAGTCTGTGGCATATTACATACGTTCTTACTACGCGTCGAGCTACTTGTCGAACTCTGGGTATCCAGCATGTGAGACACAAATTTGATATAATATGACATACCCCGTAGTGTTTTACTTCCCTATGTGCACGTATGATCAATAGATCAGTAACGTGATGTCTTGTTGGCATAAGTATAGGACGATTTGTGCCGTCCGTTACACCCGACCACTTCAGGCGACCATCACACCTGATGTCATTATCTAGATGCAACCTCAATTGACGCACTAAATTAGGCATTATTGTCTTATTCGAGTTTTGCAAAGATTATAATTCATTGGAAAAGATTTCTGCTTGAATCCATTTGATACTTCAGCTGCTTTATATTCACGAGCATCAATGTTGTGACCCCTGTTGCAGAGCTGGCCCGTTACTTTAAGCTTGATATTGGATATATATCTCAACACCCATGCTACAACTCTGACTAATTTATTATAGTCACCGAATCTTGCCCATTCTAATATTGGACCCGGTGGCTCATTTGGATGGGCTGTAACTGCCACTGTTTCCAGTGGCAGAAGTCCCTCACCAACAGCATGCAAAATCGTCCATTCACTTTCATGGCGCAGCCACTTTGGACCATGCCACCACAATTCGGACTTCACTAACTGGCTAGCCGTTATACCCCTAGTTATTAGATCACTAGGGTTGTCTTTTGTATTTACATAATGATATGCAACGTCTGGCAAAAGGGCTCTAATCTCATCTACCCTATTCCGCACATAAACTGGCAGAGACTTCTTGCTATGTATCCAGTTTAGTGCGACCTGACTATCGCACCAAACGTGAACTATTTCAATATTTAACTCGCTCTCGTATGCTGCGCGTACATGTTGCACCAGACGTGCTAATAGCAGCATGGCAGTCAATTCCATTTTAGGGATAGTTACCTTTTTGACCGGGGCTACTTTGGCCCGGGCTGTAACTAAATGTGCCCCAAATGAAGTAACGACATATATGGCTACCCCGTATGCCGTGGCGCTAGCATCGCAAAACGTGTGTAATGTAACGTCACCGAACGCCGCCACTTTACGAGGTAATGGTTTAGTAGATAGGATGTCATACTCTTTCAACAACAATGTCCCTTGGTCATTCAAGTCCTCCGGCAAACTGTCATCCCATCCTATTTTATGTCTCCAAACTTCCTGCATCAGAATCCTAGCTCTTATGGCAACGGGTAATGCTAGACCCAAAGGATCAAAAAATTGCACAGCTTTGCTCAACAGACTTTTTTTTTAGTGCGCTCCCGTCTGCTGAGCAAAAGACCTTGTTTGGAAAGTTTGTATGTCTTGTTTAGGTTGCCATATCATCCCCAAATTTCTGGACTTTTCCTGGTTATGAGATGCCGTACTGTCCACCTGTATCAAACTCTGAAGACCTTCACTATTAGTATCCCACTCGCGGAGAAATAAATGTGCTTCTGTAAACAATCTACGTGCTTGCCAGTAGGTATGTAACAAATCATCCTGACTATCGCTAGAACCCTGAAATTGTCTATATACAACCCCCAAGATAGTGTACTTGTGTCCTCAAGAGTATCTGATAGTTTTTTTTTTATTGTGGCATTTAACAAAAACTGTGAACATGTATCACCAAAGAGTACGACCCGAAAACGGTAGATTACGACCGGACTTTTAGAGTCGCTAATGTCTTCGAACCAAAGAAAGCGGGTAGCATCTCTATCTTCCTCTTTTAGTTTGACCATCAAGAATGCTTTCTCGATGTCACTAGTAAATGCATACTGCCCCAGCCTAAACCGCAATAGATGTTGGGACAGATCCGACACCAAGGAGGCAGTCATTTATACTGGGTTGTTGACCTTGGTGGGCAGAGCAGTCATACACCACCCGTATTGGTGTGGTGACGCTGTCTTTCCTCACCCCATGATGGGCTAGATAGTGAACCCTTCCCTTCCTACTCGGTTCTTTTACATCGACTCTTTCAATGAAGCCCCTATCTTCATAACTCTAAATACATCGTCATACGCCTGGCGCGTGCTCGGTTCATTTGTTAATTTACGCTGTAATGCGTGCAAGCGACCTAATGCCAATCCATAGTTGGTTGGCAGGCTCATCTCATTGTTCTTCCAGGGTAAACTAACCTTGTATTGCTTGTATGAGGCACAGTAGCTCACAGACTCTTCAAACTTCTTCAGCGCAATTTCCGAGTCATAATCGGTGTCCATAGGATTAATGCCTATGTGATCCAATCTCCACAGTCGTTCCAGATCGAACTCTGCATTCATTTTAGGGTCACTAGGTTGGGAATCCTCCCTTCCCAACTCCTCTTCCGCGGTTACATTCACTCTTAATATCGAGACCGTGTCGACCAGGATATTTGACAGTGTTGCTCATGCAATAACCGAATTTAGTGGGGATTAAAATTACACCACACATTCTTTTAAATCCAGGGTATACTACTTCATAATAATGATCCACACCAAGTAAAACATGCACCTCACTCTGATCTCCCATGGGATCTGACAAGTTAACCCCTTTGCTACGTAATGCATGTTCCACCTTCTTCACTCCTGCAGATACATATTCTGGTAGGGTGTCTACTACGATACATGTCATAAAGAACCTGTTTTTACGGTAAAAATATGAAATCTCTGCTATCTTGTAGACTTGTTTGTCAGTAACCCCTGTGAAGCCCTGCAATTGAAGTCTCAGCCCCTACGATTCGGTGCTTAAGTCCCATTAATACGGACCGTTTTATAAAGGATCGTTGAGATCCTTGATCAAGAAGTACCCGACAAACCTTGTTACTGTCATTACCTTCCATGGGAATCTGTATTGTGGGCAATATAGTAGTGTCTTTCGTGCTACCTAGTGTCAAAGTTGTAGTACCCTCTGGTTTGACGTCTTTGACTTTGTCTGCTGTAGGACACAACTTGTCAAAGTGATGTCCTTTACAGTGGCGACAGGGCCTTAAGTAAGTAGCAGTACATTGTCCCTGCTTACCATGTTCCTTGCTCAGACAACCTACACATAGCTTAAACCTTTTTGCCTGTGCTATTTTTGTCTCATTTGTTGGGTATTTTACAAAGAAACTCCATTTATGTTTGTTATTGTTACATAGCTTACATAGAATCTGAACAGGTTTCTTATATGTACCCTCTTTCTTTCCTTTAGTCCCCACCGCCATGCTTACAGTTCCCCTCGTCTCCACATTCCCACTCCCTCCTGACACATTCATTCTCCCATTGTTCAACTGTAAACTACTAATTTCTTTACTGAACTGAGTTTTGAACTCCCCCAGATCAAACGATCTAACCTTGTCAAGTATTGCCATAGGAAGCTACTGACGTAATATACTGACTATCATTTCCTGTGTGGGGAGCCCTAGGGTGTCTAGCGATCGAGTATGGCACTCCATATCAGCCCTAAATTTAGCTAACTCCTCCACCTTGTACTGCGGTTCTGCAAGTTTTAACAAGGCAACGACATGGGCCATCTTCAACTGCTCTTGATCCCCGTATGTGGACTGTAACAACTATACTGCCTCAAGATAACTATCACCTACTGCGGCAAAACCCTCTATCAAATGTAAGGCCTCTCCTTCCATTTGTCCCTTCAGATAGTGAAATTTACGGACATTATCCAAAGAGAATTCATGCACTGTAGACCGAAACACGTCCCAGAAAGCCAACCACTCAGTCAAATTGCCTCCAAATATAGGAAGATTGAGCTTAGGGAGTTGCACAGAATGTTTTGGGTCAACCCTTCTATGGGCATCGTTCTCGACACCCCTCTTGTTTACGACAGCACGTTGTAATAAGTGCTTCGCTCTAAAGACAGTTTTATCATAGAGGGTGCGATTATCACACTCTGCAACTATCTCTTCCTCCTCTGTCATGCCTGCCACAATCACCTCACTTAGAGCAACAATACGACCATGGGTCACCTGGACATTGACTAGCCTAGCCTCTATTTCCTCGAGGTCAGCCGTAGTGATGAAAGTATTGACATCAGTTATTAACCTATTTAAGACTCCCCGAAGTCCGGCCCTCTGATTTTTAGGGGCTTTGCTTTGCACCCCACTAGACGGTGTCTCTTCCTGTTTACTCATGGTGTATGTAAGCCTATAAGCTATTTAAACTATACAATGTTACAGTTACGACAAATTAATAGTCTAGTAAAGAGACGCCGATCGGCAGACTACTTTGTTGTGGAGAGAAAAATAGCACACCAAATCGCAATACCTACACTAAAGGGTCATATTGAACAAGATTTTGTTTAGGTCAGGTCATGTGTCACGGGAAGTCTGAAATGAAAAAGAACATTATTGGGGGAAGATAATGGGTGGGATGCAGGACTTAGGCAGGCGCAACAATATCACCCCGGCATCCCACTCCATCCAACGCTTTGTTAGCCCTACAATTTTATTATATAGAACTTGATTTGTGTCTAAATCGAGGTGGACGCTATCCAGGTCGAGGTCCCATGTTCTGAGGGTAATTGAGACAAAGTGGTGCCGCGTCTCTGCCAGCCGACACCTCAGGGTGCGGTTGACAGAGTTTTTTATGGCGTGATACTCCTCCGCTGTAACGCCTCGGACTCTAGTCCGGCTCTCTATGGCTACGATCTTGCAGCTCCCCCCGGTCGCTCGCTCCAGATCCAACGCCACCTCTTTTATACTGTTGGCTAATTCACGGGGTACTGTATCGGGGCGAATATCGTTGCCGCCCAGGAACAAGAAAATCATGAGAGGCCTAAACTGGACCACCTGCCCCCACTGTGGGGAGGCTCTCAGGCTATCGACGGTGGCTTCAGGCACCCCGAAGTAGGATAGCTCAAACTCTCTATCCCCCTCTGACGCCCTATACCCCACAGGTCCTTAATTGGCTGCCCTTAGCCTATTGGCATACGAATGCCCCACGACCGCTATCCTCTGAGGTACTTGCGCCGGAGGTTCAGGATCATATCCAAGCCCCACTCCTCTGGGGTCCTTGCTCCTACATCCCTAGGCTAATTCCTTGCTCATTGCCTTCAAAATTCCTTATTGGTAACTAATTCCCGGATCTGGGCACCAATGTGGTATACTGTCATTGGAAGTTAATTATCTATAAGCTATAATCCAAACAAAATCAATCTAAATCAAATTACTCTAAGTTTAAATTGAATTTAATCTGAAAACAAGCTAAATTATATACAAAGGTCACACACAATAATTGATATATAAAGTAAGGTTATAAGGGTTAATAATATCCTGGAATTAACTCGCCAATAGTTTCACGTGGCAATGAGACAAAGGAGAACTTTTACCCAATATGGCAGACAATGGGTATGCGGAGACGCCGGCCCTGAGGCTCGTCAAGTGAAAGAAAGAATCAAATGATTATATGAGCATGGACATGCATACTATGCTTATATGTCAGTCAGTCATGGCGTCGATGAGTGCGTCATGATGGTGTAGATGTATGTATTGCTTGCAGTTTAATGTGATTAGAGGCACAAAAGCTCGCTCAACTGAAGGCAGAAATTAGATGTTAACTGGTTGGTGTTCGTGGAGGCTCTGAGCTCTCTTCCTCAGAGTCACACCTTGCTGCCTTGGCAAACGCCCGGCACCCAAATTATCATACCGTATCTATGTGGCTCAGTACAATAAATTAAATCAATATATACGATAAATTCATATATACATATGTACTATGTACTACATATGTACTACATATGTACTACATAAGACCATGTCAATATTGCTTAATAGCATATTAGGCCTTTTATAATCTTAACTTACTTACAATCTTATAATACACGAACTAATCGTCCTACGCCGTACCGTGGGAACGAACGTTAGACTGTCGTATACCTAGTGACGTCACAGAGACATACATAAGCACATAAATTATCTTCACTATAGTATTAAACGATACACTGATATTCACCGGACGCACGCACTCACTACCAGACCAAGCCGGACACTGACTTATGTTTGACTGACATAGCAAGGTTACCAAATCAAGTCTGCTAGATAGTAAATAAATGCCGAAAATAGCTAGAATAACGGCACAATCTCTAGAATATATCTCTAAAATGGCTCAAATTTACAGAATATCGGTAGAATAACGGCACAATCTCTACACTATATATCTCTAAAATGGCTCAAATCTACAGAATATCCCTAGAATTCATGTCGCTAGATTTATAATTTGCCTCTAGATCGAAGGTAATACCTCTAGATCTAGCGGGAAAGTAGCTAAAGTGGCAACACTGACTTATGTTTTACTGCCGCTAATCCTCACGGGTCCATTTGGCTGATTTGGGTAGCCAATTTAGATATACACTAATGCTAAAAAGTTTGTTGTAGATAATATATTTCTGCACATGCAATATGTAATATTAATGTAACAAGGTTGATACTTAGTCTACAATAGAATTAAGGCAATAAACTAACCACTAAATTAATGACAAATAATTTCTAGTCGTCAACTCTGACATTTGCAGAAAGAAAAATGAGGGAGTTATCTGAGGCTCCAATAAAGTGTTCATATATTATCGCATTATGTTCACAGAAACCATCTCATAAATTGATCGGGAGAATATATATCAATGTTTAGCATAGTACACGGGATTAGGTAATAAAACTTGTGTATATTGAATAGCTGTGTTGGTATTTACAACAGATAATATAGCGACCATTGCTGGCATCATGACACGGTGCAGTAAGGGGAGATGGTTAGTTTCCTGCCCCCCCCCCCCCCCCCCCCTCATTCTCCCTCGTATTTAGCCCCATTAGTTTTGAAATTATAAGAAGTTCGGCCCATTAGTTTGGCGATTTTAACACCTTTCGCCCCATTTCATTGTCAATTTTAAGGTTTTTCATTTCATTTAGGTGTCGATTTTTTATTGGGGCGCTCTTCATTTGGGCGATTAAGCACTTCATTTGAGCGAAAAATACATATCGCTTGGGCGACATTTATCTCTTCATTTGGGCGAAAAGTCAAGCTCCATTTTGACGTACTCGACACTTCATTTGGGCGAGAATCATACCGGTTCCCAGATATTCTAGGTGGAAAATATGGCTATACCGTTCTGCTCATAATTTACAAGCACAAAATGTTCATCCTTTTCACTTTATTTGCGGAAAGATACACATGAACTTCATGACTCTTGGGCAGGACCGGGATTTTTTTTCTGCGCTCTCTGTACAGTGCAAGGGAAACGTTTCTCAGGTATTTTGGTTCAAGTTGGCTTTCACTATCATTCGTAAGTTATTTTCTAATAACTTTTAATGGTTTGGCGCTTATACCAGACTATGCGCATCTTTTAACTTGCACTGTAAGTTGTTGTGCTTCAATTTTATTAATATCACTTGGATGGATATGCTCAGTCATAGCTTTGATGATTGCATTTCCACTGTCATCAGTCTTAATTCGGGCTTTACATCTGGGTTTGTTGCTTGTACATCTCCATGCAGTATCACTATTTTTCAGTACCGTACTGTATCAACTCAACACGAGAATCTATCGAATATTATTATATATATATATATATATATATTTTTCCTGTTGGCTTCCGAGATACTGCCTTCCATGGTCCTGTTCGTGGAATGAACGTCTCTCTCTAGGAGTCAAGGGGATCAGTCTCACACAATGATATACTATGAACCCTGTTACGTATCTTGATCCTCAAGTGGTTTACTTGATGAATCTTGATAGCACAGAGATATATATTAAGGTATCAGTCAGCTGAAGGCAAAACAAAAGTAAAATCTAATAACATTATTTCCTGTTGTTGCTTCCTTTCCTTTTGGATCTTAGGACTTGGTATCCTTTGTTGACTGATACTCTTTAATTATGAAAAAATACTGAAACTAATTAAAGTCATGTAGTATTTATAAAGAATTATTATTTAACCGAAGCTTAGTAGGCTATGGTTATGAACCGAATAAGTTATATCTAAAGAAGGACTATTAATTCTATAAAAAGTCTTGAAAGATAAATATTAAAG
Source organism: Paralithodes platypus (assembly GCA_032716605.1). Taxonomy (NCBI): domain Eukaryota; kingdom Metazoa; phylum Arthropoda; class Malacostraca; order Decapoda; family Lithodidae; genus Paralithodes; species Paralithodes platypus. The sequence continues at coordinate 6,983,847 of CM064551.1, forward strand.
TAAGAATATTTCTGTCTCTTACCCTTTTTTAAATGAATAGATAGTTTTCTTATATGTCCTTTTATTTATATTTAATGTAGTTATTATCCTTGGTTCTTGTCTTACGTTAATAGTATTATATTATTATCATCAGGATTAATATCAAAGTCACATAAAAAGTTAGATATATATTTAATAATTAGTTAAATGTATTTCTTAACCACGTAACATTGAAGTTTGATTATGAGTAAATTAAGTTACAGGATCGCTTTATAGATTCGATTCAGGTCTCACTCAAATACTATGAAAAGCTAAAATAATTTTCTTCAGCTTAGGAAATCACTAGAAGTAACATTAAAACAGCCATGTTAGTCTAAGGCGATATTACTATTATGAGACAATAGTATCACCGTACTAAGCACCGTTAAGCAATGTAAGCTTAATTAAAAGAAAATGAAAGAACTCGTAAGTATTAATATAAAACAATAGTATTACTTTCATCATAACCCAATTACTTAAAGAGTTGCTTTAGTCCACAAGTCAGTCAACTAAAATAGTTAAGTACATAATAGTAGCGTTAACGTTAATTCCCAATCAAATAGTTAAGTACATAATAGTAGCGTTAACGTTAATTCCCAAATCACATATCTCACTAACCAACATAACGTAAGTGTACGGAACACACTTAACACACACTTATATAATCTGACTGACAGTCACAAACCCATTATAATACTTCACCCCGTCTTCCTCCAGCTGCAAGTTCACCTTCCCAACTCCCAACGAGACTGATTTGAATGCCCACTACTCGGGTCTTATATACTAAACAATGATGGTGTAGGAACGAATCAGGAGGCGGTTGATGGTGCGCGCCCCAATCACAGCTCCTCGAGTTGTGTAGCAGGTGCGTGGTCCAATGGAGGCTCCTGGCGTCGATCATACGTCATAGCGTCGGGTCATCGAAGTAGTTTGCAGGGTCCCCTATGACGCACGGAGGTGTGAAGGCTTGTTTGCTGGTATGCGGACGAGCTGGTTTCCCACTCGCTAGTTCGCTCGCTGGTCTGCTTCGCCGCCTGGGTAGTTTGGCACTCCTTCAACTCTAATTCTAACTCTTAAATTAACATACAGGGCTCCGTATGTCAGACCTCCACCCTAGAAAAGAGTTTAAGGAGTATAGTACATAATATTAAACATAATACATAAATAGATTCACCACCAGAATGGCAACAGCAAGAATATAATGAGGATATAATAAGGATATCACCCAAAGTAGGCAACGTCTCCAGGTATCACATCAGAACATAGCCGGAACGTAGCTGGAGTGCTATTCGAACTGCAAGGCATCTCACAGCTGAAGGCTTGAAAGCGCACTACTAAAGCATGATATTTACCTCGCTACAAGGGAGAGCTAATTGCCAAAATCCTCTCATTAAATTAATCTTACTGCTGTAGGAGGCCAACCCGGTAAATGTAATCTTTGATCCGTGGCAGTGGGTAGGTATCGTTCTTTGTGACAGCATTAACTTGCCTATAGTCCATACATAACCTATGGCTCCCGTCTGGCTTTGGCACAAGTATGACCGGACTACTCCACTGGCTTAAGGCCCTTGTGATCAGCAGGTTTGAAAACATGAAGTCAAGCTCGACCTGCAGTATACTCCTGCGTTGTGGCGAGACATGGTAGGGGGATAGTATAATGGGAGTTGCATCCCCTACGTCGATGTCGTGCAAGGCCAAAGAAGTGAGCCCTGGAGTATCACGGAACACACTGGGAGACTGAGATAAAACAGAGATTAGTTGGTTCGCTTGATCAGAGGGCAGATGACATAGTTTAGATGGCAATTCCCCCCAAGCTACTGAATTATACTGAAAGTTGGATAGGCTACATGACAAGTCAAAGTCTGCATGGATACCTTGAGGCTCTGGAACAGTCTGTTGCGGGTCAGTAAGAGAACTGAAGACTTTGTCCGCACCAGGCTGTCCACAGGTCCTGACATTCACTGCCACAGTGGGAGAATCTGGAGGAGAGGAATCAGGGGACCTATGGTAGGGTTTCAACATATTTATATGGAATACTTGCGTGGGCTTTCTCCTGTCTGGGGTAGTTACTAGATAATCGGTAATGCTCACTCTCCGAATGATCTTATATGGGCTCCTGAACTTGGCAGATAAAGGTTGGCCAAAAAGGGGGAGCAGGACCAAAACCTCATCACCGGGCTGAAACTCCCTCTCACGGGCTTTTCTGTCATACCAGTTCTTCATGGAGCTTTTAGCCACTGTCAAGTTTTGAGCTGCAAACTCACATGAGGATCTCAGCCGTGTTTTGAAATCGGAAACATACTTGAGGAGGTTTTGGTTCCCCTCCTGGCCAACTAGGCTATCCTGCAATAGTTGCAAAGGACCTCTTACCTGGTGACCGAAAACTAGCTCATTAGGGGAAAAACCCAGGGATTCAGTTGGAACCTCACGAGTAGCAAATAAAAGAAAAGGTACCCCCTTATTCCACTCAACTCCGGTCTCTGTACAATACTTACGTAATATTCCCTTTAATGTCTGGTGATATCGTTCGAGAACCCCTTGACTCTCTGGGTGGTAGGTGCTAGACTTAACATGCTCGATACCCAACTCCTTCAGGGACTGCTGAAAAATGTTAGAGGTAAAATTAGTTCCTTGATCACTTTGCACCTCATGGGGGAAACCCATTCTGGTGAAGAATTTGAGCAGTTCCTTGATGACAGTTGGAGCAGAGGTAGTCCTTAACACCTTACGAGCGGCCTATGCGGTTTATTTATGTGTACCGCCCAGCGGGGTGTTTTTAGCCAAAATAGGGCTGTTTACGTGATCATTTTCATGCCTAAATAAGACCCAGAACGTAAAACAAGTACCTATCCCTGAAAGGGCATAAACAGAGCTTTCGAATGACACCATAACGATCCTTGTATGATGGATAGTTTTCTTGCAATAACCGTGCAACGCGAGTGCAAAAAGCAGGTAATTCGGTACTTTCGGTACATAATTGAGTATGTAGCGAGTGAGAGAGGGAGGAGGGAGCTGAGATTTATGTCAGTAGGTTCGCCGCGGTGGTCTGGAGCAGTCATACACTCGCTAGTCTCCTGCCACCACTTGTCTCTCTCTCTCAGCCACATTACGTGCTGAAATTGCCACTCGAGTTATGTCGAGCGCCGCCACATAGTCCAGCTTTATTTAACTCGACTTATGTTGCTCGCCGCTAATTAAGGGTTAAGGGTACAGCCTCTGGGTAGCGAGTTGCCATGTCCATAATAGTTAATAAATAATTGTTACCTTGGGAAGTCTTAGGCAATGGGCCTACAATGTCCACTACCACCCGAGTAAAAGGATTCTCGAAGACGGGCAAGGGCACCAGAGGATGTACAGGCACCTCCTGATTGGGTTTTCCTGTCATCTGGCAAGTGTGACACACTCTACAAAACTCCACTACATCTGCACGCATTCCTGGCCAGTAAAAGTGGGCTCTGATTCTGTCTAGACTTTTTCTCACACCTAGGTGTCCTGCCAATGGTATACAATGTGCCATTTCCAAGATATCTCTACGACAAGGTTTGGGGACTACTACTTGATGGACGTCCCAGGCCCCGTCATCGATTGGTCTGTGTGGCTGTCTCCATCTACGCCACAATACTCCTCCTTTGAGGTAGAAACATTCACCACCCTCCTTCTCACATTCCTCTTCACTCACGGCCCTGGCAGCTAACTCCTTGCATTTACTATCATCTCTCTGTAGCTCTACCAGACCACTAGGACAATTTGGAGAGGTTTCATGGTCATCGTTGGGGTCAAGACGAGCCATAAAGGTGTCAGATAAATCCACCTCAGTCACATCATCAGGCACAGTTGGAGCGTCATTCACACTCTCATCATCCCTTTCATCAACTCTTACATTCGGTACATTTCTGTCTGAGGGAACTGCTACTTGAGACATTGAACGTGTGACAGCACACACAGGGAAAACTGTTGGCATCTCCTTTTCGAGCTCACCGGTTAGTGGCTCGTTAACAGGGGAAAGTGACAAAATTGGGTCTGGTCGGACCTTCTCACCCGCTACATCATTCCCCAAATGGAGTGTTACCCCTGGCACAGGGATATCTTGGGACCTACACAAAGCTATGGTAGCCTCACCCTGTAGTAACTCACATTCAATTTCGCCTTTTACCAAGTGTGCATACAATTGGCCTTCAGCACCTCTCATTACAACTGGTTCGCCAGGTGGGCACTCAGTGTAAGGATTCACCATGAGGGTGTTAGTAGAACCTGTGTCTCTCAGAATGTTTACCTCATGCATACAACCATTTAATCTCACGTTGCCAGATGAAATAAAGGGACGGTAACTGTCCTGCACTGATGGTGAAATTATTATTGGCTTAACCCTAGTGGGTTGCACCACGCATGCTACTACACCCCTGTCTAGATGATTTACGTTAGCTGCTAGGTACTCCTTCTGTCGAGAGTCCTGCATTAAAGGAACTTTTGGTGCTAGGTACTCCTTCTGTCGGGAGTCCTGCATTACAGGCACATATGGAGTTTGAGATACGGCGGAAACTGTCTGCCCCGATCTCTCTGTTCTCTCCTTGTCCCAGCACTGATAAGCTAGGTGGCCTCTCTTGCCACAAAAAGTACATACTTTAGGGGATACGGGAACGTTCCCTCTTTGAGCATTACTATTACTTTGGGGCCCACCTCTGTTACCATTGCCCTGAGTCGCATTTTTAGTTGGGGGAATAATTCTATTTTGGCTAGCTGGGAAAGACGTTATAGGCTTGTGACTGGGTCTGTCAGATTTGTGATTGAGATACTTAAAATTAGAACTAGAATTATCGTAGGGCTTCTTTCCACGAAATTTGTTGTTGAGCACGTATGTGTCAGCCATGTCAGCGGCGTCGGCAAGACAATCTACCTTTTTCCCCTTTAAATGATACGATACAGAAGAATCAATTTTCCATAGGAAATTTTCTAACAGGACCAACTCCTTCAGATCGTTGTAGCTTGTGACTTTCTTACTCTTGACCCAATGATTGAAAGTTTAAGTCATGGTCCTGGCAAATACCTTATGGGTTTCTTCTACTTTCTTCTGGTTTTTACGGAAAGATTGCCTGTAAGCCTCAGGCTGTAATTGATAGGTTTTTAGGATAGCTTCTTTGAGATTGTCATAATCCTGCCTAACTTCTGCTACTTCTGACAAATACGTGGCTAGAGCCTGCCCTGTCAAAACGGTTTGTAACATAAAAGGCCATTGATCTCTTGTCCACTTCATACCTCCAGCAACTTCCTCAAACAAAACAATGAAATCCTGCACATTATCCTCTGTGAAAGGTGGAATGACACTAGTCATAGTCAATCCCAAAGGGGGAGGAATTACGGGAGCATTTGTATTAACATTTAGTTGAGCCGTACGATATTGATATTCACATTGTTCGGTCGTTGCACTGGCATTTATTCTGGCTAGTTCTATACTTGCGTTGGCTTGTTCGGTCGTTGCTTTTATTCTGGCTAGTTCTATTGTTAGTCTGGCTTGTTCTAGTTCGAAAAATTGATCAACGGTAAAACCAGGTGGCAATTGTTCATCAAGTTGGCTAGGTTTACTAGGGATCCCACCAACTGCTCCGTCTCCCTCCCCGCCTTCTACAGGGAACAGGTGGGTTTTTATGGTCTGAGCCACCTCTACTTTGGACATGTTTGAGACAGTTAACTGGAGATACGAGGCAAGCACTTTCAGTTCGGATTTTGACAGACAGTCAATATCAGGGGCTGTGGGTTCTGATTCTATGAAAACTCGAGCATCTTCGTCATTAATTAGATGAGGCATAATTTATATTTGATTTTTAAGTAGTGAAACGTTAATAAAACTGAGTGAAACTGTATGAAACGAATCCTGGGGAGGTCGCCACTCTTCTGTTACGTATCTTGATCCTCAAGTGGTTAACTTGATGACTCTAGATAGCACAGAGATATATATTAAGGTATCAGTCAGCTGAAGGCAAAACAAAAGTAAAATCTTATAAAATTATTTCTTGTTGTTGCTTCCTTTCCTTTTGGATCTTAGGACTTGGTATCCTTTATTGACTGATACACTTTAATTATGAAAAAATACTGAAACTAATTAAAGTCATGTAGTATTTATAAAGAATTATTATTTAACCGAAGCTTAGTAGGCTATGGTTATGAACCGAATAAGTTATATCTAAAGAAGGACTATTAATTCTATAAAAAGTCTTGAGAGATAAATATTAAAGTAAGAATATTTCTGTCTCTTACCCTTTTTGAAATGAATAGATAGTTTTCTTATATGTCCTTTTATTTATATTTAATGTAGTTATTATTCTTGGTTCTTGTCTTACGTTAATAGTACTATATTATTATTATCATCAGGATTAATATCAAAGTCACATAAAAAGTTAGATATATATTTAACCTCTGAAGTGCGCATGGGGGTAATTAGACACCTCTCCCTGTGCGCATGTATTTGAGGTGTTTCCGTCACTAAAATATTCATTGTACCATTAATAGCATTAATACTTATCCATATGCGCCTATTATGGGTTGATTATAAAGGTATTAACCTGAAACAACAATAAAACGAGTGAAAACAGCGTTTGGACGGTCAAAATCGGAGATATAGCCCGCGAGTTGTATAATGTATGGGTGAGGCAAGCTGCTTTCCCGCCAATTTCCCCCAAGGCCACTGAGACACAGTCGATCGATACTCTCTCTCTCTCTCTTGCATTCGCTTGCTATCAGTGATGACCACACCCTGCAACCGGATTTCTAATGTTAGCACGAAAATATACCTCAGAATAAGGGAATAACAGGGAAAATAGGTGATAACTGAAGGAGAGGAGGAAAGTGGGGAAGGAGGGGAGGTAGAGGACTGAGATTTTGCCTGGCCCAGGGGCCAATATTTGTTTTCGATGTCAAAAGTTGATTTTTTTTTTCTCTGACTGTTAAGAGTCTCCCCGCAGTCCGCCGGGGGAACTCTTAAGAGTCTCCCAGCAGTTCCCGGGTTAATAATTAGATAAATGTATTTCTTAACCACGTAACATTGAGGGTTGATTATGAGTAAATCAAGTTACAGGATCGCTTCATAGATTCGATTCAGGTCTCACTCAAATAATATGAAAAGCAAAAATAATATTTTGAAGCTAAAAGAATTGTCTTCAGCTTAGGAAATCACTAGAAGTAACATTAAAACAGCCATGTTAGTCTAAGGCGATATTACTAATATGAGACAATAGTATCACCGTACTAAGCACCGTTAAGCAATGTAAGCTTAATTAAAAGAAAATGAAAGAACTCGTAAGTATTAATATAAAACAATAGTATTACTTTCATCATAACCCAATTACTTAAAGAGTTGCTTTAGTCCACAAGTCAGTCAACTAAAATAGTTAAGTACATAATAGTAGCGTTAACGTTAATTCCCAATCAAATAGTTAAGTACATAATAGTAGCGTTAACGTTAATTCCCAAATCACATATCTCACTAACCAACATAACGTAAGTGTTTACACGGAACACACACTTTTATAATCTGATTGACAGTCACAAACCCATTATAATACTTCACCCCGTCTTCCTCCAGCTGCAAGTTCACCTTCCCAACTCCAAATGAGACTGATTTGAATGCCCACTACTCGGGTCTTATATACTAAACAATGATGGTGTAGGAACGAATCAGGAGGCAGTTGATGGTGCGCGCCCCAATCACAGCTCCTCGAGTTGCGTAGCAGGTGCGTGGTCCAATGAAGGCTCCTGGCGTCGATCATACGTCATAGCGTCGGGTCATCGAAGTAGTTTGCAGGGTCCCCTATGACGCACGGAGGTGTGAAGGCTTGTTTGCTGGTATGCGGACGAGCTGGTTTCCCACTCGCTAGTTCGCTCGCTGGTCTGCTTCGCCGCCTGGGTAGTTTGGCACTCCTTCAACTCTAATTCTAACTCTTAAATTAACATACAGGGCTCCGTATGTCAGAACCCTCAGCCTCGTTTCTTCATCTCGCCCATGTGTTTGATTCTGTGGTTTTAATCGGTGTGTTCCTACGGCTCCCACTACTCAGCCAAACTACTCTTAATTATCAGCCATCCTTGACAAACAGTTCTATAGTATTTACGCTGTTGTTGCCTTATTCTGATTTCGCCCAAATGATGGGTACCATTTCACAGAATTAATGATGTGTTGTCGCCCAAATGACATAGTGAACTAGCGCCCAAATGATAGAGTAGCAAATCAAAATTTTCGCCCAAATGAAATGCGCCCTTTTTATTGGCGAGCGATAGCGAGCCTGTAATTTTAAGAGGAACCGGCCTTCGGCCGGGCAATTTTTCCACCAACAAATGTACACATTTATCATGAAGAAGGTTCTAGGGGGTGTTTTTTTTAAAGCTTGATGGAGGTCTAGCAAGGAAACTAAAAATGATATGAATAACTGAATATATAGACCAACAAAAACAGCCACTATCTCCTTGATGTCGATCCATTTTAAAAAGCTATCGCAATTTTATGATTTGTTTTTAAGAGCTACAGTGAGCCAAGTAATTATATTTAATTAATTATAAAAATGGTAACAACTATGTAGCCTATGATTTAAACGTTTAGCATTGAATGAATTCAAATAGCTTACGCATGAGGGGCCACTTATATAAAGATAGATTTTATAATGGTAGCACGTTAGATACTTCCAGTTTAACTAGTAATTAATATGAGAGAGAGAGAGAGAGAGTATTTTAGAGTGAAGCGAGAGAAGTGGGATTCGGTTTGGTGGAGTAAAATTGGTCATACGAAGGTATGAGTGTATCGATATGGTCTGGTCTAGTCCGGGGGATAGCTAGTGGATGTAGTAGAGTGAGGGTGGGTCTGGGGGAGTAAGAGTGGGTTTAGGTGACACAAGTGGGTGGGGGGAGTATTAGATGGGTTTCTCTCTCTCTATCTCTCTCTCTCTCTCTCTCTCTCTCTCTAACAAAGCTCATGAAAGTATTTGCGCGCACCTGCCATAACGAAAATATATGCATGAACATTCATATGCAAGTTATATAGGGTATGATATGTATGCAAACAAGAGAAAAACTTGTTCGTAGTGATGGGCATATAATTGTTTGAATAATACACACACACACACACACAAACACACACACACACAATCTAAATACATGTTCACTCTTTATACTGTATTCAATTAGGAAATAGGCTATGGACAAAATACTACCCTATTTACAAGTTCGGGAGTTACGATTGCGCTACAGTATATATACTGTATTTGTTTGATTTTGCCTAACATAACATACATGTAGTTATTTTGAAAAGAATGTTGAAGAATTAAAAGAGTAAAAGCTACCTTAAAGGTTCTTTTAACTTTAACAGAACCAAGCAAAACCCTGAAATATATTCATCTAATGATAAACAAAATGTAGTGATGAAATCTATCATCGCACTGAAATGGTTAAGGTTTCACCCATACTGTACCGGTGATGGCCTCTTTATCTACATTCTGGCAACTATTAGACGATTATATTCAGCTTAGGAAGGACGTCTACACATTGAAAGGCTGAACACTATCTCAAGTATCGATTTAAGCTACTACATATCCTTCCTAAGCTTCATAAAAACAGCTAAATGTAGCCGAATATCAAATAATAAAACAAAAATATTGCCGGTACAGAAAGGGTGAACAGGGGGGGGGGGTATTTTATAAGGGGAGAGGGGTACTCTGTATATGCGCCTGTGTTGCCATATCTGTGTCCAGTAGAACGCAGCAGAAATCAGAGGTTGGAAAATATATTCTCCAAAAACTGGTATTTTGCTGAGTGGACTTCAAAGTGCATCCAGTGGATCCCTAGTCAAATGCACTTTTCCACTGTACACACACACACACACACACACATATTCTCTCTCTCTCTCTCTCTCTCACACCCATAAGATCAGTGTCACCGAGAAAGAAGGGAAGATGATGGAGAGAATGCAAGGATAAAATATGTCATGTACTGTATTTACATATACTTTATTTACAAGTGTTTTTCTGACTTGTCTTTGTCATCTATTTCTACATCTCTCAGCACATAAGATATAATATACAGTCGGCCTAATAAGTCATCCCTCGGCACTATGTATATTTTGATCAATAAAACTTGATGTATTAGATTCTAGTGAGATATACAAACATGTTCCTACACTTACACACCCTATTCAACATCTGGGAGACATAAATACAGCACAGAGCGAGCCGAACGTATTGACCGCTGAGACATGACTTATTAACGCCACTGTACACTCGTTATCTTCCGGTAATAAATTCAACGACCGTAACAGCGGAAAAATTAAAAAGATGAAAGAGACAAGAAGGAATATAATAGTTCTTCCTTGCTCTCTCCCCCTACTGCTTGTTACATTATATTATCTCTTTGTTTTACTTCCCCTTGTCATCTTTTGTACTTACTAACTTCTTTATATACTGTATATATATATATATATATATATATACTGTATATATATATATATATATATATATATATATATATATATATATATATATATATATACAGGTATATATTTTACTTAGCTTTACTTTCAATACGCCGTCTTAGTATACATTACGGATGGCTAACAGTAAGCGTTTTTTACAGCTTAGGCATGATTAAAGAAATAGTGCTTTTACTTCTATGATTCTTAGAGGTCACTTCAAAATAAAGGCGGATAAGACACCATCGGACTGTAGCGGCAAATATTATATATATATATATATATATATATATATATATATATATATATATATATATATATAAGCTTTCTTAAACTTTATTCTGGCTACTATTAGAATACTTTATTAATAATAAAAAGGGCTTCCAGTAATTAACAGGCTTTGCTCTATCTCACTTGACCCATTATACTACCACATATCCTTATTAGGTCGCATAAAATCATATGATTATATCTAGAATATAATACAAAAGACATTGCCAGTACAGAAGGGGTTAAATAATTTGCATAATTCCTTGTTACTCCCCTATTGTTCTTCCATCTAACTAACTCCTTTGGTCTACATTTACTCGATTATTTCTTTAAGCCCTTCTGTACCGGCGACGGCTTTGTAATTGTATTCTAGCTAAATTTAGACGATATTGTGAAGTTTAGGAAGGATCTGTGGCAGTAAAAATGGTTACGTGAGATAGCTAGAAGCCTGTTAATTGCTGAAGGCTCTTTTTAAACTGATTAAAATCGTCTAATAGCAGCCAGAATAAGGTTAACAAGATGTCGCCGTTACAGAAGGGGTTAAAGCTGTGCGTATTACTGTTCTAATTTTGTATATATTAGTAGTGTTTCTTTGTTTAAACTGTAATAATACAGAATTGTTACTAGCACTTGAGGAAGTAGATTAATAGTACACACACACACACACACACACACACATTTATACACATTTTCATTTGCAACTGTGAAAAATACCTATAGACAATCTGTATATAAACCTAAACAGTTAAAGGACAGCCTCAATATTTAATAACGGTAATTAAGAACATAAGAACATAAGAAAATTGGAGTCTGCAAAAAGCCGATCGGCCCATACAAGGCAGATCCCTGTCACACCAAACCCCAATTACTAGGCCCAATTATAGGCCCAACTCACCAACTCACCTTTAGTACTGACCCCACCAAAACGGTCAGAGATTAACACAAGATTACGGGGGTCTGCTGAGCGCCGATTGGCCCACACCTTGCTAAAAAAATTGCTAATGATAGATTAAAATCCTCACAAAATGACGAAGAACGGGTGAAATTTGTAGAGCTACGACGCAAAGCCAAAAAGTTAATTAAGCAAAGTAAAAAGACCCTGGAGTTACATGTTGCGGATCAAAGTAAAACAAACCCGAAAGAATTCTATAGTTATATCAGAAAGAAAAAAGTAGTTACTTCAATTGTTGGACCGTTAGTCGATGAAAATGGAGAATACACCAAAGACGAAGTACAAATGAGTAATGCTCTCAATACCTTCTTTGCATCAGTTTTTACAACCGAAGACCTCAGTGATATCCCTACACCATCGCCGATTCAGATTGATAATTCAGATGTTCTAAGCAATATCGCCGTTACAGAGAGAGAAGTATTGAATTGTTTAGATAAACTCAAGGTAAATAAAACGCCTGGACCTGATACAATCTCACCTAGAGTTCTAAAGGAAGCTAAGGATGAGCTCTCCAAACCACTGACATTGCTATTCAATGAATCCTTGCAGTCTGGGACTTTGCCTGATCAGTGGAAGCTAGCCAACGTAACACCGATATTAAAAAAAGGCAGCAAATCCCTACCCAGTAACTATCGTCCAATAAGCTTAACCTCAATTGTATGTAAAATGCTAGAAACGGTCATAAGAGACAGACTCGTAAATCACTTAGAGGCAAATAACTTACTTAAAGATACTCAACACGGCTTTCGTAAAAAACGTTCCTGTTTAACAAACCTCTTAGACTTCTTCCACGATATCCTCAACCTCTACGATGAGAGTAAAGCTGTAGATATTATATACCTTGATTTTCAAAAGGCCTTTGACAAAGTTCCCCACAAACGTTTACTGCTAAAACTAAAAGCGCATGGAATACAAGACGGTGTGTTGAAATGGATAGAAAATTGGCTCAGCGACAGAAAGCAAAGAGTAGTCATAAACGGTAAGGCATCTAAATGGACCAATGTAAGTAGCGGGGTACCCCAGGGATCGGTACTAGGACCAATTCTCTTTCTAATTTACATCAACGACATAGATGAGGGTCTCACCTGTACAATCTCAAAATTTGCTGACGATACAAAAATTGCAAATAGCGTACTCTCAAAAGAACAAGTTGACGATATGCAACAAAATCTAGATAAATTGTCATGTTGGGCCCAAATTTGGCAAATGAGTTTCAATGCGGATAAATGTAAAGTACTACATATCGGATACCTAAATGAGAAAGCAAACTATTCGATGAATGGCACTCAGCTTAAGAATGTAAACAAAGAAACCGATCTGGGAGTAACAATATCGAGTAACCTAAAACCGAGTCAACAATGTTCAGAAGTTGTTAAGAAGGCAAACAAAATAATTGGCTTTATCGGCAGGTCATTTGAGCATAAATCCAAAGAAGTTATCCTAACCCTTTACAATTCATTAGACCGCCCTCTTCTGGAATACTGCGTTCAATCCTTAGTGCCCTTATTACCAAAAAGATATAAACAAGCTAGAACGAGTTCAACGTAGAGTTACCAAAATGATACCTAGCCTAAAGAACAAACCATACGAAGAGCGTCTTAGAGAATTACATCTATTTCCTTTAACCCAGCGCAGATTAAGAGGTGACTTAATTCAAGTGTTCAAAATCATCAAAGGCATCGACAATATGAACTGTAGTAAGTACTTCACTATCGTCCAATCTAATTACACGCAGGGAAACGGTTGCAAAATTATTGGTAAACCTTTTAACTCACACGAATCTAAGAATTTCTTCTTCAATCGAGTTGTCAACTTGTGGAATGGGCTTCCCCGAGACGTTATAGACTGCAGCACAGTTGATTCATTTAAACTCCGCTTAGACAAATATCTCGCATCAAACCCGCGACTGACTGCGTTTGTAAATGAATAACTTTATTTTATCCCCCCCTCAGTTACTAACCCATCTGTCCCCTACTAACTTCCTAATCCTGCCACGGACATTAGTTCTAGGGCTGTAGTTCCCTTTCCAATGTTCCCTTACCCACTCTAAACCACTGTTTGGACACTTGATCCTCAGTGTTTTGGAGGACAAGCAGCCTAGAAGGGTCACTAGACCTGTTGTTGCTTGATTTCCTTTGTACTCCTTTGTACTTTGTACCTGATAGATCCCCCTCACACCCAACCCGTCTCGTCCATATGCCTATCAAATTTGATCTTAAAGCTCCCTATCGTTCTTGATCCCACTATATCACTTGGTAGCCTATTCCACACATCTACACCTCTGTTACCAAACCAATATTTGCCTATACCTTTTCTGAAACTAAATTTATCTAATTTGAAACCATTTGTTCGAGTTCTTTCGCTATCACTGAGCTTCAGTACATTGTTCATGTCTCCTTTATTTATCCCACTAACCCACTTCAACACTTCTAACATATCCCCTCTAACTCTGCGTCTTTCTAACGAAAGTAAGCCTAATTTTGTCAACCTTCCTTCATATGGTAGATTTCTAATATTATGAATCATTTTTGTCATTCTTCGCTCTACTCTCTCCAACGAATCTATGTCCATTCTGTAATAAGGACACCTCAATTGGACAGCATAATCCATATGAGGTCTCACTAATCACAAGTAAAGTTTCAAGATAACATCAGCAGTTCTGTTACTCACACTCCTTGAGATGAACCCTAGAATCCTGTTTGCCTTGTTACGAACGCTAATACACTGTTTTCTAGGTTTCAAATCGTTGCTAACAAGCACACCCAAACCTTTCTCGCAGTCTGAGTTTTCTAATTCAGCATTAGCTAGTTTATATTTTGCATTAGTATTCGTCTTCCCTATATTTAATACCTTGCATTTGTCAATGTTAAAATTCATCTGTCAATTTACTGACCATTCGTGTAAGGTATCTAGATCCCTTTGGAGGCGCTCTATGTCGCTATCTGAATCTATTGGTCTCCCTATTTTGGTATCGTCTGCGAATTTACTTATCCTACTAGTTATACCTAAATCACGGTCATTTATGTGTATACTAAATAACAGAGGACCCAATACAGATCCCTGGGGGACACCACTCTTGACTGAACCCCACTCTGACTTAGTACCATTTATGCTGACGCTCTGCTTCCTACCAATTAGCCATGACCTAATCCATCCCAACAACGACCCACCTATTCCCTGCGCCTCAACTTTTCTCATCAATCTCTCATGAGGGACTCTGTCGAAAGCTTTACTGAAATCTAAATATATTATATCATATGACTTGTCATTATCTACTGCTTCATACACCTCTGAGAAAAAACTAAGCAAATTAGTAAGGCAAGAACGTCTGAGTGAATCCATGCTGAGAAGAATTTATTAAATTAAATGTTTCTAAGTGGTTTCTAATGTTCCTAGCAATAATTGACTCTAGTAGCTTTCCTATGATTGATGTGAGACTAATGGGACGGTAATTGGATGCTATTGATTTATCACCTTTTTTGAAGATCGGAACTACATTTGCAAGCTTCCAAGCTTCTGGAACTAAACCGGTTTCTAATGACTTGTTAAATAGAAATGTTATTGGGTAACTTAACTCATCCCTACATTCTTTTAATAATCTAGCATATACCTCATCCGGACCAGGCGATTTATGAGGTTTCAGTCTGTCAATTTCCTTAAGCACATAATTTCTACTTATAGTAACCGTACTTAAGCTATTTTCTATACTATCGCTATATACCTTACGGACTTCTGGAAACTGTGCCAAATTTTCATTTGTGAAAACGGAAAGAAATTGATTATTTAATGTACTGCACATTTCTAAATAATTTTCTGTAATTTCTCCTATCGAAGTTTTAAGGGGACCAATTACATCTCTAACCTTGGATTTATATAGTTGGTAAAAAGCTTTAGGATTATTTTTTGAGTTATTTGCAACCTTGATTTCACATTTTATTTTCTCTTTCCTAATATCCTTTTTGACCTGTCTTGATAAATTGTAATAGTAAGCAAGTAGGTGAATTTCGCCTTTCTTAATGTTTCTATATATTCCTATTTTTTTTCCCGAGAAGGTCTAATAGTCTATTATTCATCTATTGAACGAAATGTTATACTTTTCCTTTGAATAAATACAAAGCGCTATAAAATACAGTATTTAACTAACCTTTCCCATGCATTAATTAGTTTTCCGTAATGCTTCATGTTATATATACACGATGCTATTAGTCTGTTTATTCCCAATACCCTTAAATTGTATCAATTTGCCCTTAGTTCAAAATCCTTGTATCACATTATTATTAGTTCTTCTTTCCCATATTGTAATCTGTAGTTATATTTACTTCTCTCACACTGATCTGACGATACCAAATGCGTTCTTTGTTGTGTTGTGTTGTCCCTGTTCGGGCTCTGTCTTGAGTCGGCCACCCCCAGCGAGTGGGTATGTGCCTGAGTATATAGATAGATAGATAGATAGGGTAGGGATGCTTAATACAAATACATGGGACGTTTGTATCCGATATAGGGTGTAGTAGGGGAAATAGTGGGTAACATTATGGTGGGAGGGGGATGCGTAATTTATTAGACATCAGAGGGGGAAATACAAGATGGGGGCAAAATATTGGTAAAATCGTAAATATTGCAAGGTGGAGTCAAATATTGGTGATCATCGTATATATATTGAAGGGAAACTGTATTGCACTTTAGTTCACTATATTTTTCAACGGTTCTCTAAGTAAAGCCCTCTAAGTAAATGCCCATCAATTTACCCTTTTTACACTACAGCATATGAAATATAGATGAGGTTCGATGATTTATTGAACGATGATTTCAAAATTGGTATGTGGCACAGAACTAGGAACGTATGTATGACGCAACTCTATTTACTGTTATGCCTAGTGCGAGATCAGGATGGGAAGAGTTAAAGAAGGATAAACGGTATTGCTTTCAAGTGTTGTCATTATGGTAGATCCACTAAAGACCACAATCAACCATCACAGGCAATTAGGTCATACTGATGCATTAACCCTTCCAGTACCGATGACGTCCCAACCCTTTCAGTACCAGCGACGAGTGTTATATTTTATTATAGCTCTATTTAAATGATATTGTGTAGCTTAGCAAGGATCTGTGGGAGGTAAAAGAGTTGGCTGAGATAGTTTGAAGCCTTATTATTGCTAGAGGTCCTTCTTAAGCTGAATAATGTCGTCTAATAGTTGCCAGAATATGATGAAAAGGACGTCCCTGGTACTGTATGGGTTAACATTATTCTGACCGCTATTAGACGATTTTATTCAGTTTATATAGGGCCTCCAGCAACTATCAGGCTTCGAACTATCTCACTTAATCCTTTTACTACCATAGATCCTTCTTAAACTGCACAAAATCCTCTAAATGTAGGTAGAATAAAATTGAAAAAGCGTCCCGGTACAGCAAGGGTTAATGATAGCCACAGCAATAAGAAACCACATTACGGGGAGGCAGTTGGTTTTTCGAGTCCTCCTCCCCCCTCATGTTTAGTCCTATTAGTTATGAAATTTAAAAACATTCGCCCCATTAGTTTGGCGATTTTCAGATCTTTTGACCCATTTCTTTGCCAATATTAAGACCTTTCGCGCCATTTAGGTGTCGATTGTTTCCCTGGCGAGCGATAGCGAGCCTGTATTTGAAGAGGAACCGGCCTTTGGCCGGGACATTTTTCCACCGAAAAATGTACACATTGAAATCGAAGGGAGGTCTTGTGGATGTATTTTTAAGCTTGATAGAGGTTTAGAGAGCAAACTAAACCCTTTCCTTAAACCATTGAGGCGAACCAGTAAATTATCCTGCATAATACCGTCCGAACTCCCTTAAAGACATGATAATCACAAAAGGGTAGCACAACAGTGGCCATCACAATAATCAACCTGTACAAACATTAATCACAAAGGGTAGCACAACAGTGGCCATCACAATAACCAACCTGTACAAACATTAACATTTACGGGGAGATGGCTGGTTTGTCTAGACCACCTTCTTCCTTATGTTTAGCCCCATTAGTTTTCAGATTTTAAGATGGTTGCCCCATTAGTTTGTTGATTTTAAGATCTTTCACCCCATTTCTTTGTCAATAGGGGGTATTTTTTAAAAGCTTGATGGAGGTCTAGCGAGAAAACTAAAAAAATATATAAATTAATAAATATATAGTAAAAAAACAAGCATTACCCCCTTAATAAACACTAAAGCTGGCAACCACAATCAAGCCTCACAAAAAACAAGCATTACCCCCTTAATAAACACTAAAGCTGGCAACCACAATCAAGCCTCACAAAGAGTGATAATAACTATTGTCCGCTAAATGACTATCAACCTATACCACAACCTCCAACCACACCTACCAAACACCACAACAATATGGTATCACGATCAAAACAACCACCACTGCTCTCACACGAGAAGCGAAGGGACATCTATTTTTACTTCCGTAACATTTCGCTTCATTAAACTTTGCTGTTAAAGCTCCGAGAAGAGAAAATATATTAATGATAGATCTGGAGAGATTCAATGGAATAAGAAAGACAGCACTTGAAAAGTCAGATATCTCTACTAGTCCAATTAATTATCAAGACAATAAGGAACAGATTTAAACTTATCTGAACAGTCTAGTTTTCTCGCACCAATCGCAATGTTAAACTTCTCGCAACCCGACAACCTCTGAACCCAGTACTAATGTTTATTGGGTATAATCCTGTGTAGCGGGGAGACCTGTACAATGTGTACATATATCTCAATAATTTGGTAATGTTACAATATATTTTTACATTTTACATTCATAAATAGTCTACTAATATACTAGATTAGGTTAGGTTAGGTTTTGGTTAGGTTAGGTTAAATATATTGTTCAATGTCTCTTAGTAAATAGGCATCTGAAAAATACCCAGTTCTCCCCGCTACACAGGATCTTACCGTTTATTGTTATTCATTTTAGAGATACAATGCATGTATATTGTGTCTCTAACTGCATATAATCGTCAATCACTTCTCATCTTTCTCTGTCCCTCACTAACAATTTTTTTTTTTTGCAGACATGATTTCCACCACTTAATCAAGGTACATTTGGCCACATCAGTTCTGTTCCTTTCCGTGATCCTTATACGTGAACATATAATGCGCATGATTGAATTACGAGTGTAGTTTCTTATGCAGTGGTTAACTCATCTGGTTAGGTCATAATTGCTGAGGGGCACAGGGCCCTGGGTGGGGCTTTGGTTTCCCAGGCGTTTCCGCACCCTCCTCAGCTCCCCGCCATGGAGTGGCTTCGGTCACCCAAGCTTTATTGTGGTCGGCAGGGAGAGTTCTGTGGGGGCGCACGGTTATGACCTTGGCCTTGCTCGGGGCCTTGGGGCTGTTCGGCCAGGCAGCTTGGGGAACAACAACAACAACAACTGATACTTAAAAGAACCACATTCGCAATTCATCCATACTATTTGACTTGCGTAACTAAGAACACAACGATAAATAGAACTTATGTGGCCAACTGTACCATTAGTCTTAATTATTACATGGAAGTAATTAGTCAGTGACCACCACCACCATAACTAATGGTCCCCAGACAGGCAGGGGGCACATCAGTTTTCTAAGGGCAGCCTTCAGATTCTTTTGTTTATATAATCATCATGTTGTATACTTCCCACGATGTTGTAACCCCTTTGAAAAGACACATATTAACTTTATCATAAGAATATCATCCCTTGTCTATAGAGTTAAACAAAAATATATTAAACATAAATATATAGATATATATTATACTGTATATATATATATACCGGTATATATATATATATATATATATATATATATATATATATATATATATATATATATATATATATATTATACGTGTATTATTATTTTTTTTTTTTTTCACTAGCACCACACTAACCTTCTGCACCGTCAATAAATGTATATGTGTAAAGAATTACAGTATAGGACATATATACCAATAGGTGTCAGTCCTAATTGCCATGGACTGTTTGGAGTTAATGATTGTAAAGTATTGTAAAACTATGTAAAATGTTCATGTCAATAAAAGTTTTGAATTGAAAACAAAATTGAACGTGATGCAAGGGGTTCCTAATCAGTATCTTCCGTTTCCCCGACATATCATCTCCATTCACATTTTTCCCTCCCCCTCTTTACAATCTCAGACAAAAGAATATCCTGCCTTCTGGACCAGTGGATGGGCCCTTCCTTCTAGGGGTTACTATGGTCTCATTTTAAGGAGGGTCACCTGCTTTTTTTCTCTCATTCTCCCTCTCTCTCTCTCTCTCTCTCTCTCTCTCTCTCTCTCTCTCTCTCTCTCTCTCTCTCTCCCTCTGGGTTGTATCTATTCGGCCCCATTCAGCCTACTGTTTTAAGACGTTTATCCTCATCCAGGTGTCGATTTTTTTCTGACGAGCGGTAGCCAGCCATCATATTTAAAAACATGTTTTTGAAAGCAGGCTAAATTTGTAAATTTTTCGATAGAAAAATTTCTCCGACGAAGCCGGATTTCTCCATACAATGCTGGCGAGAACAAAATTGACACCTGAATAGGGATATATGTCTTAAAACAGTAGGCTAAATGGGGCCAAATGGATACAAGCCAGAAAAAGAGAGAAAAGAAGAGAAACAAAGCAGGTCACTCCCCCTTTAACCCTTTTTGTACCGGTGACATTTTGTTTTCATTATATTCTAGCCACATTTAGACAATGTTATTCAGCTTGGGAAGGATGCCTACCAATGAGAAAGCTACAGACTATCTCATTATATTCTTTCAGATACAAAAATGTTCATAAAATCGTCCAGATGTAGCTAGAATCAAATTGCAAAGACGTTGCTGATACAACAAGGGTTAAAGATTTGTCACCCTACCCTCCTTGCATAGTTTCAATAATTTACTATCAACTCGCTCTTTTTTGTTTCTTTTCTTTTTCTGTCCTTCTATAGTCGGTTTTATTTCAACTGACAGTAAATTCAATTTCTTAGTAACTGATTTATCGATACATAATGAGGAAATATGAAACTATGTCTCTGTATCCCTATTAATGCTAGGTTTAAATAATTACCACTATATTTCATTCTCAAAATCTTCAGGATAACTGAGAAATGTTGATGGGAACTTTGCAATTAGCAGTCAGTTGAACAGAATCAGACTATAGTATTCATGTACAGTTGCGCACATAAGTTCTATGCCTCGCCGTGGTCTTATACGTGGTAATATTGTGCGGTTGACTGAATTACGAGTGTAGTTTCTTAGTCAGTGGTTATCTCAAATATCTGCCGTTAGATTCAATTCGCGATATTATATTGTGAAGCTGATCTACCTGCTGAGGAATCACGTTGTCAAGGGTTATGACACGAGAGAGAGAGAGAGAGTAAATGTATAGACTTAAAGCTAGTACCATTATCGATATTGGCTGTGTCACCCACCCCCACAATATCAAGGGGTAATGGCCTAACTATTACACTTATCTCTTATACACAACATATATATAGGTCTACTGAAGTACCTCCTTTAAATCTAACTTTCTCTCTCTCTCTCTCTCGTGTGGTCTGTGTATCTATGTAGCTCTCTCTCTCACCATTCTTCAATGCTCTCTGTTCTTTCTTCAATTCACTTTCACTCTCTCTCTCTCTCCTTTCTTCCATGCTCTCTTTTCTTTCCTCAATTCTCCATCAACCATTCTTTCTCCATTAAGCTCTACCTCTCCTAGTGTTCCTTAGATCTGTGTAACTCTCTCTCTCTCTCTCTCATATATATATATATATAAATAGATAGGTATAGATAGATAGATATATAGATAGATAGATAGAGAGAGAGAGATCAAGGGGGTAAGGTGGGATTAAGGGAGGATTGGAGGGATTAAGGGATACGCAATTATAGTGTCAGGAAGAGAGAGAGAGTGCATAAGGGGAGTAAGGTGGGATTAAGGAAGGATTGGAGGGATTAAGGGATAAACAATTATAGTGTCAGGGAGAGAGAGAGAGAGAGAGAGAGAGAGAGAGAGAGAGAGAGAGAGATAATGAATAACAATGACAGACACACAGAAAGACAGAGGTAAAACAGGAGACGACAACGAAGAAAATAAAGGAGCGAAAATAAGGACTTGCAATAAGAAAGTGAAGTGATGTAAAACGTAGATAAAGACACGAAGAAAAAAAATGCATGGAAGATAATGCACTTGAATGGAAACAGAAGTACTAACAAATGGAAGCAAATGAAGGAAGGGGAAGTCAAATATATAAGGATAAAGTTAAAACAGAATAAAATGAATGATTATAAAAACAAATAAGTAGTGAGCTAGAGTGGATAGGTGAGAAGAGGAAGGGAAATAGGGATATAGAAATATAAGCAGTAAAGAGAAAAAAACGTAATTGGCAAGGAATATATATATATATATATATATATATATATATATATATATATATATATATAATATATATATATATATATATATATATAATATATTATATATATATATATATATATATATATATATATATATATATATACAGTATATACTGTATATATATAATCAGATCAAAATCCGGTTGTCAATATGATGAGTAATGTATATGTTATAGACTATACCTACAACAGTCAAGTTAATATATCAAGCGTGGGGAGGAAGCATTCAGCGCTGTTGTTAACATTGTTCAAATATAAATGTATTAACAATGTAATGTACCGATATTGCTAAAGTTAATACAATATACCCCATGTTATCAACAGATACTTAATCAGTGTATCTGGTGTACGTTTACTAAAGGGTCACCAAGGATGATATCAAGGTTATGATCACGATCGAACCATTTGGCTCCTCTGTAAGTGGCCATCAACTGTTAAGTCGGCCAGATACATCATGAAGAGGGATGAACGGAAAGGTTACATTGAGATAAATAGACTGAAACAAGCTGACACACTGACGAAGGTATATATACATATAGCATTATGGCATAGGACAAATGGAGACAAGAAGTACATAACTTAAAATAAAATATAATCTTTGGTACAATAATACAGTATTACTAGATAAAAATCTATATAGATATATACGTAAATCAATTAGCCATATACAAACAACGATAGATTTTATGTATAGGATTGTCTATATTATTAGGCAAAGGGTGATTATATAATATAATGAACAGTTGATTTCAAAGATTGGCTCCGTGAGAAAGAAACATAACTGAAAAATCAAATTGAATGTTAACTAAAAATGTATGCTAGTAAAATATTTATAGTATAGTATAATAAGTCTAGTACTTGTTTTATTATATTTTATTTCATTAGCAGCGATATATATATAATATTGTGTTAAAATACTGTAATCGCCTACTAAAGTTCTGTATAAACTCTTTCGTTTTCCCCTGGATCACGTTCAAGATTTTGCAGTTAATTTGTTATATATTTTGTTACGACCGGGGCTACGAATAAAACAAGGGCACTTAATGATTGGACTAGTAATAGGGCACTATGCAACAACGGTACGCTAGATCCAAACCCTCGAACTTATATGCCGGCGAACAAAACACCTATACCCTCCAGGGTTAATCTGCGATAGTGGGGTATCCTTAACTGGGCATAAATGTACTCTACTTCAGGCTAACCCACACTGGTATAGCCTGTTAACAAACAAGATGCAAGTTACGTTAAAATGCATAAAAAAGAATCTATGGAATGATCAATAAAATCACTGCAAGATTTAATACAATAAAAAGATGCTTCAATACAGTTACTCTAAATAACAATAAACTCTTCACTCCTATCTGAAAGAAAGTGAAATATAGTCCTACAGCATAGGCCTGGAAACTTCTGAAGAAAGTCTGATGCTCATAAGATGCTCGTATCTAATCTTGAACTATATAAAGGCAGGAGGCAGGACACCACACGTGTAAATCGAATACACCAAAAGATAGGACATATAATGTTAACTGACACGAGAATACTATAAATGCGCAACGGTAGCAATGCTCGACACTAAAAGAAGTACTTCCTCATCAACGAAAGAGTCTGCTATGGTTGTGCGACTCAACAACAACCTAGACTAATAAATGCTGTGAATAATAATGCGTACATATCAAAGAGCTTATATTAAATACTAACAAGTGTCTACTCAATTAATAATGTCTAGCTGGGATAATCTAGGTAAGGAACTGGGGTTGAGCAAGACAGGCTCGTAGACTAGCGATGTCCTTAAGACCGCATCCTTTAAGTTACTTTAATTGACTAGGGTGCTCTCTCGATAGATCCAGATCACGAGTATCTGGTTCATTCCTGGCGACCCTCAAAAGACAAGCAAAGAGGCAGCAAAGTGTGGAACTGGTACAGGCCAAAACCCTCAGTCAACACAATGCTGCACTCGCAAAGGATGCAACCGAAAAGACAACACAGGCTACCGCAGGACCGGTCGAAGTCGTGTAGGTATAGGCAAACCGTACACACATCGGAGACAACGACTACAGTTACCTTATCCCAGTCTAGCATTAAATAAAAGAGCAGAAACACTAAATCAATAATGGAGACACACTAAGTTCTTAACCTAAACTAACTAAGAACCCTCAAACCTATTCTAAGTACATGTAAATATCTCTGAGGACGGCGCATGCAATACAATGGGCCGGCTATGGAAACCGTATGCAGAACCCAAGGGGATAAGTAATTGAATAAAGACGAGAAGTAATGGAAAAGAAGAAGTTCAGAGAGAGAAATAGTGACAAAGGTGGTGATCGGGGGGAGAGTATGCAAGGGGATGTTAGAAGCATGCGCGCCAAGCCTGTCCTGACGAGGACAGCTCCTGGGAACCCTCATGGAGGAGGTTAGTTACACAGGAGCCCGCAAAGGCGCAATGGTCGGCCAATCACGAGCCGAGACGTCACAAGACAGCAGGCGTCCTTAGGACGCGTCAGGATCCGCCAGCCAATCAAGGGCGTGGGAAAGCCCGCGCGCAAGCGGGAAAACTCCTTTGAGCGAGGGAGGCAGCACATACATACACACGCACATATTACCACCACGCTGTCTACATCGCTCTTTCTCCTTAACTTTACACAATGCATCTTATATTCTATTAATGATATAAAATACTTCCCGTTGTCACAGACGAAAACAAAGACCACCACTGGACTGTCTGTGACAATGCGATTACAAGGAAAGAAAGCACAACATTCTCGGATAACTGTAGACCATTTCGATGTCCCTGGCGAGCGCTAGTGGCTAACGAGAGGCGATTCTGCCAACGCTGGTAGACGTCACACCCCGCCCAAGATATGGGACGCTCAACATGAGGCTAGCACCATATCTGACAAGGCAGAATGCCGAGAAGACCCACCGCACCTAGCCACTCCACCAGAAATAAAATGCAAAGCTCAATTCTTACATAAAACAACATATTAACATAAAGAAAATCTTATAACCCCTCCCAAACATAATAGTATAATTTAGCCTGCTATGATCCCTGAGCGAGCTTCACAGAGCCCAGCCTAGTAAGTGAAAGACAGGTTCAACTTAGGACTTTAGCTATAACATTGGCAACTTATAATTAACTGTAAAAAAGAAAGAGTTTTTATGTGATGTTTTTATTTAATTTTAATATTGTTTTTGACGGCTGCTCTACAGGGGCAAGCCTGGTTTTTCTCCACTCAAACCCACACACCTGTGGTGATCTACGCCTGATCCTCCACCCTCGACAAATAGTCTGCAATCACATTCTCACAACCGGCAATATGGCGAATGTCTAGATTGTATTCTTGCAACATGAGTGACCAACGTGTCAGCCTCATATTCCGGTTGTGGAATTGGTTCAGAAATTTAAGAGGGTGGTGGTCGGTGTAAATCACCACGACTGGCCCGTAGGCAGGAACATATACTTCAAAGTGCCTGAGCGCCAACACTATTGCCAGCAGTTCTTTCTCCACCACAGAGTAGTTTTTCTGAGCGGAATTAAACTTCTTGAAAAAGAAACTGACTGGATGCTCCAAACCTTCCTCGTCTGTTTGCATTAAGACGGCACCAGCCCCTACACCGCTGGCATCTGTTGCCAGCTGGAATGGTCTTTCAAAGTCAGGGGCCTTGAGGATTGGGTGAGTGCATAGTAGGTGCTTGACCAGCGAAAAAGACCTTTCACACTCAGGTGCCCACTTGAACTTTTTGTCTTTTGCTAGTAAATCTGTCAGAGGAGCTAAGACAGTAGAATAACCCTTAATGAAACGGCGATAGTAACTGATCATGCCAAAAATCTCATGATCTGCCGCTTGGTGGACGGCCTGGGGAACTGGTTAATAGCCTGTATCTTGTTTTGGGGGGGGCACACCTGGCCTAACCCGACCACAAACCCAAGATACTGCACAGTTGCCCGGACAAAGTCGCACTTGCCCAGATTGACCACCAAGCTGGCCTCACTGAGCTTCCGAAACAAGGCTTCTATGTGCTCACAGTGACTCTCAAAGTTGTCATCGTAGATTATAACGTCATCTAGGTAGACAGTGCAGTTAGGGATGTCAGCTACTAACTCGTTCATAAGACTCTGGAAGGTTGCTGGGGCATTTTTAAGGCCATACGGCATCAAATTGCAACGGTAGGTGTTCCCATCAACCACAAACCCACATACCCCCTTCGCCCGCTCAGACAAGGGCACCTGCCAGTAGCCTTTCACTAGGTCTACCTTAGTTAGAAACTGTGCCTTACCAGTCTTGTCTACACAATCGTCAACATGGGGAAGGGGATAAGCATTGGTGGGAGTCAACCCGTTCAATCGAACCTTCCCGTCAGGCTTGGGCTACAGAGTGACAGGAGATGTCCACCTAACTGCCCCCTTCTCAATCAACACCCGTTCTAACATATACTCTAACTCCGCTCTGAGGGCTGGGAGTTTAATGGGTGGAGTTTTGTAGGGTACTGATTTAAAGGGGGGTTGATCTCCCACGTCCACGTCATGCACCACTCGAGTTGTGAGGCCTGGATTCTCTGCAAACACAGTGGGGTATGAAGCAAACTGGCGCTGCACGGCTGCACGCTGTTGCTCAGGCAGGTGCACTAGAGCATCGTCAGCCACCTGTCTGGAGTTCCCCGCCCACTGGTCAGCAGAGACATGACACTCCCAGTTATCTTCCACCTGGGCTTCGCTGTCCCTCACTCCTTCTCCTCCATGACCGCTGCAGGTCAACACAGTGACAGCGAGAGGCTCAGGGGGGCGCCTCACAAACTCTTTCACCAGATTCACATGGCACAGCTGATTCTTTTTACGCCTATCTGGAGTAGCCACAAGCTAGTCTAGGTCAGAGATCTTCTTTACCACCTTATAAGGACCAGCGTACTTTGCAGACAACGGATGATCTGGCAGAGGTAACAGAATCAACACCTCCTGCCCCACCTTAAACTCCCGGAGTTTTGTCTTCTCATCGTACCTGTCCTTCATCAGTGCTTGCGACCCTACCAAATTCCTACCTGCCAACTCTAGGCTTCTCAGCATTCTCTCTCTGCTCTCGAGGATGTACTTTAACATGGAACATGGTTTTGCTGTGCCCTCCCAGATTTCTCTAACCATGTTGAGGGGGCCTCTGACCTGATGTCCAAAAACTAACTCATTGGGACTGAACCCCAGGCTTTCACCAGGTACCTCCCAAGCAGTGAACAACACATAGGGCAACCCAAGATCCCAATCCTTGCCATTTTCAACACAGTAACAATGCAGCATGCTTTTCAGAGTCGAGTGCCACCTCTCCAACACCCCTTGACTCTCTGGGTGATAGGCTGAAGAGACAACTGTACTGATACCGTGCTGCTGCACGGTCTGTTTGAAAAGGTTAGAAGTAAAACTGGACCCTTGGTCTGACTGCAATTCCTGCGGGTACCCGTACCTAGAACAGTACAATAGCAAGTTACGAACAACAGTATTAGCAGTACCATTTCGCATGGGGTATGCATCCGGATAACGAGTGGCAACATCCATGATTGTGAGGAGGTACTTGCTGCCTGCACTAGTAGGGGGTAGAGGGCCAACCATGTCGATTATAACCTTACTGAATGGTGGCCCGATTACAGGAATAGGGTGTAACGGAGCCTTCGGAATACACTAGTTTGGTTTACCTACTGTCTGGCAGGTACTGCACATTGCCACCCATGACGCCACATGTGCCTTCATACCTGGCCACCAAAACAATTTCGCCAATGCTGCTACCGTCTTACGTACACCCAAATGCCCTGCCAACGGTACATCATGCGCCAACCTCAGTAGGCTATCACGGCACACACTAGACACTACCAACTGGTCAACCATTCTCAACCCACCCTCCCAACTCCGCCTGTACAAGATGCCCTCCACACGAAAGAAGTCCCACGGCTTTGCATCCCCATCCTCCTCAAGTTCAACTGCACCGTTACTATACTTCTGAAGCTCAGGATCACCTAACTGCAGCCAACAGATATCCGAAGGAGCCAATTTATCTAGGCGCTCCCGGAGCAACTTATGGCCTCCCCCGATACTGGGCTGTTCGATCCTATCTTGTTTAAGTGTGTAACGGTGCTGTCTCAGAGTTTTCTCACGCCTACCTCCTCACCAAGTGTGACAGGTTCTGGGGCCACTCCGGACCTAAACAATGGTGCTAATACTGAGTCGCCAAGGAGAGCCGCTGGATCAAAACTCTCAAAACTTCTCCCAACTTTAGCTTTCTCCTTCCGACCGTTCCTCCGATGGTCTGGAGACTGAGGAATAGGCTGTGACACCTTAGATGCACGAGATCGGGTGACAACACACGCCATCTGCTGTAATTGACACCTTTCGACCAACTCCTGCCCCTCCCTACTCACGTCGGCCGCCCTCTCGGCAACGACTAAGGGTGGAACCTCAGAAGTAGGCACCGCAAAGTCGTTGCCGAGAAAAAGGTCGACGCCCTCTACTGGTAGTTTCTATATGATTCCAACATCTATCTCTCGTGTCACACCATCAACCTCCAGCTCCACTCGAACCAACGGGTATGACCGTGTAGCATTAATGCCCTGCACCACAACTACCCGTGCCGCGTTTATAGGTTGGCCTGTAAAGTTTTTCATCAGAGTCTGGGATGCACCTGTATCACGCAACAACTCCAACCCATGCTTGCAACCAGCCCAACTCACGCAGCCACGCCCTCTATGGTCGCAAAAAGCATCGCGGACAGGTTTCGAGCCTTCCGGACACTCCTTCACTGGCTGTGCCCCCGCATCTGACATATCACCCCGGGTAAATGCAGAAGACCTCAGAGACACCCCAATGTTGCTAGCCAAAGACACGACTGCTGCAGATTGGTTACTAAGGCATTAACGTGCAAAATGCCCCTTTTTATGACACTTAAAACACTCTACTTCACCCTTGGAGTTCCCCTGAGGTGGGGAAGGGCCCTGACCTTTCTTAAACGGGACGGTTTTTAGTTTGTGATCAAAATTAGTATCATTGCTCTTACTTTTGTTATTAAATGTTGCATCACTGACTCGGGGGGGTGGAGTGTTGCGCGCCTTGTTAACTGCATCGGTCCGTTGTGAAGACCCGCACCCACGAATCAGCGATAATCTCTGGTCAGCCATCTCAGCTGCCTCTTGTAGAGTTGTAGGACGTTTCTCTTTGAGGTTCAAAGTCAGGTCGCCGCCTGTGCATTTAAAAAATTGCTCTAGAAGGACTAACTGCTCAAGCTCTTCGAACGTCGTCACCTTCTCTAACCTCAGCCAATTTCTCAAAGCATCAGACAGTTCCCGGGCATGTTCTAGAAAAGTACACTCACGACCCTTCGTAACACCCCGAAACTTCAATCTATATGTCTCTGGTTGTAACTCGTACGCCCGCAGAACGGCTTCATTCAATACCTCATAATCGATGCAAGACTCGAAGGGCAACGCATCATATGCATTGAGTCCTTTGCCAACCAACCTAGAGGAAACAAGGGCTGCCAACTTAACCTCGGGCCATTGGTGCTCCCGGCACTTCTTCTCAAAACGCAGGAAAAACTCGGTGACACCCGACTCGTCAAATGCAGGGACTAACTTAAGAAGGTGCGATAAAGACTGATCAAGACCTCGATTCCCAGAACCGAGACGCTGCCCTGTCGACTCCACCCGAGACTTCTCTAGCTCCCTGTCTGAACAGTACTTCGTAGCCTCAACCTGAAGCTCAGCCTCACGTATGGCCTTTCTCTCCTCAGCCTGAATGCGCCGCACCTCGTGCTCAAGTTTGGCGAGCTCGAGCCGAAACAACATCTCGGAAGTCAAACCCTGAGGAGGGGGTGCTACTATTGGGGACCCACCCCGTGAATCACCTAGAGGCATACCCAACCGCCAGCGGGCATCGGCCTGCGGGAACGTACCCGGCTACGGAGCCCGAGGGGGCGCCATGGTAGGAGTCGAGTGGAATTGGGGCTGGGAAGAAGGTGCCTCAGCTCCCGCTCCACCCGAAGCCCCACGCACCCCACCGAGCACACAGGTAACCAGCTCACTTTTCGACAAACTGATAGTACCTGGAAACCCTATGACCGTGGCTACACACTGCAGTCTGTACCGGTCTAGCCCCGACACTCGCTCGCTGACACAGGCTCCTCCAAAAAAATTTGAGCATCCTCCTCAATGTTCACCACCTGAGCGCCCCTAGACAACTCCACCTTCTCCACCTCCTCGCCTGCTTCCCATACTGTGTCCTCACTGTGCACTGATCCGTCGTTCGACATAGCGTCCACCGGAAATCATCAACGTTTATAAAAAAAAAAAAGTACCTAAACTCTCATGTAGCACTATTCACTCAAAAAATGCCCGAAGACAACTCAAGTGCTATACTACGTTGCCAAAAAAATTCCAACGTGTCCAAAATATTCCTCAAAAAACAAATGTCGAAAAATCCTGCAATTATTTCTTAGTTCACTAATTTCGCCATTTGGTATGACGACTAAGATAAGATACTAGGCAAGGTCGCCATTTGTTACGACCGGGGCTACGAATAAAACAAGGGCACTTAATGATTGGACTAGTAATAGGGCACTATGCAACAACGGTACGCTAGATCCAAACCCTCGAACTTATATGCCGGCGAACAAAACACCTATACCCTCCAGAGTTAATCTGCGATAGCGGGGTATCCTTAACTGGGCATAAATGTACTCTACTTCAGGCTAACCCACACTGCTATAGCCTGATAACAAACAAGATGCAAGTTATGTTAAAATGCATAAAAAGGAATCTATGGAAAGATCAATTAAATCACTGCAATATTTAATACAATAAAAAGATGCTTCAATACAGTTACTCTAAATAACAATAAACTCTTCACTCCTATCTGAAAGAAAGTGAAATATAGTCCTACAACATAGACCTGGAAACTTCTGAAGAAAGTCTGATGCTCATAAGATGCTCGTATCTAATCTTGAACTATATTAAGGCAGGAGGCAGGACACCACACGTGTAAATCGAATACACCAAAAGATAGGACATACAATGTTAACTGACACGATAATACTATAAATGCGCAACGGTAGCAATGCTCGCCACTAAAAGAAGTACTTCCTCATCAACAAAACAGTCTGCTATGGTTGTGCAACTCAACAACAACCTAGACTAATAAATGCTGTGAATATTAATGCGTACAAATCAAAGAGCTTATATTAAATACTAACAAGTGTCTACTCAATTAATAATGTCTAGCTGGGATACTCTAGGTAAGGAACTGGGGCGATTCTGCCAACGCTGGTAGACGTCACAATTTGGTTGTTTTGATTATCACTCTATGTGTCCAATGATATATTACGATAATACTGTACTCCATTCCTTCCGTCCATAGCATTACATGTTAGTTAATAACCATGTCTAACTAAGTCTACTACCAGAATAGTTTATGCTCATTGTTTATTTTCTTATTCCTTCTCATGTAATCATTCAGTTCCAATGCATCTCGAATATACAACATTTAGACACGCACATATTATTTACGTGAACATTTGTTATTCAAATTTTAAAAGTTGCAGTGTCATGCGATTAGCATTTTCAAGCTTCTTTGCAATTTATATTTTGATGATTTCCACTAATAATACAAATTATTTGTTTACAGTCGACCTTTTGCATTCGCGTAAATGTTCTGCTTAGACGCACTTTCTGTTTGATGTAGTTAAAAATAGGTTATGAGACGCAGCTCTATTTAGCATTATCTTTTATGTATGTATATATGATGAGAAGGCTGCATATATATACAACCCAGACATATATAAGACTTATTTATTGTTAACCACATTTACTTTTACTTTTTCCACCATAACCCTTTGAGTACCAGCGACGTGTGCTATCTTATATTCTAGCTATATTTAGACGATATTAAGCAGCTTAGGATGGATCTGTGGTAGTTAAAAGGGTTGGTTGAGATAGTTTGAAGCCTTATCATTACTAAAGTTCCTTCCTAATCTGAACACACTCTTCTAATAGTTGCCCACTATAAAGAAAATAAGTCACCGGTACTGTACGGGTTAATAGACTGACCTATTTGCTTCATATATTGGTGTAATGGTTTAGATGTTTATGTTCTGGGTGTGGTGTCCCGAGTTCGAATCCCGGGAGGACCATATGCTTTCATTAGTTTATTCAAGTACATTGGGGTTTGTAATTGATGATTAATGTTAAGAACGGGGTGTTATTTATTTATCACAGTATTCCCAAATGTATTATATGTTCCTCTTTAACCTGTGGCTCTCTCTAATGTTCAACAAGATCCTTCCCTTTGATGTCCCGCCTCAAGTGTTTGCTGGCTAAGCAATCTTTTCCTCTGCCCTGGAGCTCAAAACTTGTATTTATATTCCTGCAACCTTTAACTTCTGATTTATTCAGCAGATTTACCCACATGTTCCCTTCCTCTCATGCGTGTTTAGATCTTATTCATTTGCTTATAGTTCGGCCTTCCTTTGTTGCGCATTTACTTATCAATTATTTACATTCTTTTGTATTCGATTGATTACCGGTACTCTTCCAATTAACCTGGACACATCTTCATAATCCTCTGGCATTTGTTCTAGTTCTATACACTCCCTTCCAACTCATTTGTATCTCCTATCTGCTCAGGAGGCTAGGAATCCTCCTACCCTTGTACAATTCTCCTACTCAGCGAGACAGAGAAAGGGGAGAGGGAACACGAAAGTGGTCCCGGACCATGAGAATTGGAACTTTAAAAGTTTCTGTTCGGGCTCTGTCTTGAGTCAGCCACCCCCAGCAATGGGATATCAGCCTGAGTACATACATACATACATACATACATACATACATACATACATACATACATACATCTTCTCAACTATGCAATTTCTCCTTCTCCCCATTAACCACATTCCTTCCATTCTTCAATGCATTTGATATTATTTCTTCCGTTTCTATTTCCTTTGCATTTCCACCTCCACTCCACCTTTCGATGTGGATTCTTGCAAGATTGACACATTTTCCAATATTGCCCGTCTTTGTAATTTGGGTGTGGCATCCGATATCGTCAAAAATAGGTCTGTTTTACCCTCTGAGGATCATGACGCATTTCGAGAAGTTTATTCTGGCTATCATTAGACGATTTTATTCAGCCTAGGAAAAACGTGTGGGAGCTTAAAAAGAGTTAATTGAGCTAGTATTAACCCATTCGATTCCCAGGTACCCTTCCTAAATGGCCAAAATCGTCTATTAGCCAAAATAAACGGTCAAAACGCGTCATGATCCTCAAGGGGTTAAATAACTAGATGAACTGTGGGCAGGGTTACCAAATCAAGTACGCTATATATATTTTTTTTTTCTTCTATGTGAGTGAGGGAGACAAAAGGCAGAACTGCCTGTAGCGAGTGCCTCCCCCAGAGTTGAAAGAGTGACAGGGCCAAAATCAAAGGACATTCGAGCCAAAATGCCTGGACACACGGAGTTTGAAGAAATGTAAGTCATAGGAAGAGGGAAAGACTGATACTGGGAGAGAGTTCCAGAGCTCAGCTGTTGAATAGAAGAAAGTCTGAGAATAACGTTTCACTCATGGGTTGGAGAGTTGCACAGGGTAGGGGTGGGATTGTGATGCAAGACGGGTGTTACGTGCTCTACGAAGAGGGGGTGGTATACAAAGAGAGAATAATGGCACAATCTCTACAATATATCTCTGAAATTGCTCAAATCTTCAGAATATCGCTAGAATTCATGTTGCTAGATGTATAAATTTGCCTCTAGATAGAAGTAAATACCTCCAGTTCTAGCGGGAAAGTAGCTGAATTGGCAACACTGGGGAGAAGAGCCTAGCAGAGAGAGAGAGAGAGAGAGAGAGAGAAAGAGTGAGAATGAGAGAGAGAGAGAGAGAGAGTACCAATCACTATACAGGGTGTACCGCAAGTTTTGTCAAATACTTCCAGAGATGAAAAATTAAGTAATTCTAAGTCAAAACTGTTATATACACATAGGCTTTTTGGGGCATTGTTTTGTAGTTATGGACCCTTAAAGTCGGTATTTTGGAGTTTTTTGTAATTTATAACCCTGTTTTTCTTCAATAAGATGGGGATAGGAAAAAAATATATAAAGTGTATTATGAAGCATGATATCAATACTTCAAACTGACACCGAAAACTTCCCTACATCGTACTTTATATTCCCTTGGCATGGAGTTGAATATTACAAGAAACCAACAAAACTTAATTTTAAGCTCATCATCACGGAAAGAAGAAACGAGCTACAGAGGATGTTTTGGTGTTTTTTTATAAAGTATTGATACCATGCACCATCATACAGAATTTAACGTTATCGCTATTCATTTTCATTACTCAGAAAATGGGTTTAAACTGACAGAAAACAC
This sequence comes from Paralithodes platypus, assembly GCA_032716605.1. Classification (NCBI taxonomy): domain Eukaryota; kingdom Metazoa; phylum Arthropoda; class Malacostraca; order Decapoda; family Lithodidae; genus Paralithodes; species Paralithodes platypus. Next base: position 7,018,324 of record CM064551.1, read on the forward strand.
CAAAAAATCCTCTGTAGCTCCTTCTTTCCGTGATGATGAGCTTAAAATTAAGTTTTGTTGGTTTCCTGTAATATTCAGTTTCAAGTTGTTACGATCCAGGTTCTCAAAGACACAGGGCTCTTCAACATTGGACTAGATAATGGCAAAATGCAACAACGGTAACACTAGATCCAACCCCTGCCTTAAACACTGGAAAACAAAACACCATTACCGCCCTGAGTCGTGCCTGGACAACGAGGTATCCTATGACTTGGTAACTGGTGCACACACACTAGGCTGACGTTCGATGAAACAGCCTATTCTCAAACAGTAAAAGATTACTCGATTAGGTTACACAAAGAAAAGATAGTTAACGTGATTAATTAACGTTACGGTAGATACTCAAATAACTGGCACTCCTGTATTAAAGAAAGTGCAATGCTAGTCCTGCAACATCAACAGGAAACTTCTGAAATAAGTCTGATGCTGGGAAGATGTTCGTAAAGAATCTTGAACAATTATAATGCAGAATACGGGTCACAATAAATACTAGGACATATAGTAATAATAGGCAGGCGAATAATAAAGGCTGCGCAAAGGTAGTAATGCTCGACAACTAAAGAAATGCTTCGTGACACAACGCAACAGCCTACTAGGGTTGTGCAACTCAACAACAACCTCGGCTCAAAAGTGCAGTGAATAATAAGGTTGCATACATATAATAATGGTGGCTTATCTCTAACCAGTGTCTGCTCAGTTAATAAAGTCTAGCTGGGGTATCAAGGCAGGGCAACAATGGGCGAGCATGCGGCTCGTAGCCTAACGTTGTCCGAAGGTGGTATAATGACGATTACGTTATTTGACGGGGATGCTCTCTTGATAAATCTAGGTCTCTAGTACCTAGTTCTATCCTGGCGATCCCTCAGAAGTCAACACAAAGAGGCAGCACTATGTTGTGAGGGATAGGCTATGGCCCTCTCACACCACAGCGCTGTGCTCGCAAAGTAAACCCACCCGAAGACAACTTAGGCTCCCACAGTACCTGTCGATGTCGTGCAGGGCTTAGCTAACACTGCACACATCGGAGACAACGACACAGTAACCTTACCCCTAGTCTAGCTTTAGATAACCAAGCAGAATCACTCAACACCTTGCCAGGGAGACATATACCGGTCTAGAACCTTCCCGAGAGAGGACACATACGGAAAAGTCCGTCTCTCCAAACCCTCAATAAAGCATAATACCTCCTTATTCTAATACATGGAAATATCTGAGAGCTTCGCGTACAATACGACAGGCCGACGGTGAACGTCTATGCTGAAACCAGAAGGGATGTTGAGTTTAATAAAGATTAGAGAATGAGAAAGGAGAAGTCGAGAGAGAGAAATAGTATGCAAAGTGGCGAGTATGGGGGACAGAATTGCAAAGGATGTAGACGATATGCGTGTCAGGCAAGCTCTGAGCTGGTAAAGAACACGCGGCCGCGATGGGAAGGGACTAGTTGACCACCCGGCCGCCAACACCGTCAGCGCCCAAGCGAGCCGCGTCATAGCTCACCCCGCTGCCAGGTGTACCCCCTCACCCTCTCTCGCTCGCCTCCCACACAAGCAACATTTATATTATAGTGAATATAAAATATAAGGCGCGGTCACAGACCAAAACAAAGACCATTTCTAGACTGTCTGTGGCAACACGACACTAATAAAATAAAGCAGATCATTCTAGGACAACTGTAGCCCATCCCCCCATCCTGGCGAGCGCTAGCGATCTGCAATGCCCCACGCAACCATTCTGTTAACGCCGGGAGGCGTCACAAAGTATTGATATAATGCTTCATAATACACTTTATAGTTTTTTTTCCTATCCTCATCTAATTGAAGAAACACAGGGTTAGAAGTTACAAAAAACACCAAAATGCCGACTTTATGGGTCCATAACTACAAAACAATGCCCCAAAAAAGCCTATGTACATATAACAGTTTTTACTTAGAATTACTTAATCTATCATCTCTGGAAGTATTTGACAAAACTCGCGGGACACCTTGTATATGGAAATCCTGTGTTTTGACATTTTAAGACGTTTGCCCCATTAGTTTGTCGATTTTAAGACTTTTCGCCCCATTTCGTTATTAATTTTAAGACCTTTCGTGCCATTTAGGTGTCGATTTTTTCCTGGCGGGCGATAACGAGCCTGTAATTCTATGAGGATCCGGCAAAAGGCCGGGACATTTTTCTACCGACAAATTTACAAATTTATCTTGAAGGGGGGGTCTATTTTTTTTTCTTTTTTCCCTAGCTTGATGGAGGTCTAGCTTGATGGAGGTCTAGCGAGGAAACTAAAAAAATACATGAATACATGAATTAATACACCAAAAACCCAGCCACTGTCCCCTTAAATTACCTCAAATATTCTCTTCAATGTGTTCAAGTGTATTTTTGTTACCCACATACTGTAGGTCTACGTCATCCCCTTATAAATATGTATACAACGGGTTTGGTTTGGGGGTGGGTGGAGGATAGGTATCTCTTGGAACCAATCATTATATATGGAAATCCTGAACTTTTTAAGACGTTTGCCCCATTAGTTTGTCGATTTTAAGATCTTTCGCCCCATTTTTTTGTCAATATTAGGACTTTTCGTATTATGTAGGTGTCGATTTTTTCCTGGCAAGCGATTGCGAGCCTGTAGTTTAAAAGGAACCGGCTTCAGCCGTACAAATTCATCTTGAAGGGGGGTCTAGGAGGTGTTTTTCCAATCTTGATGGAGGTCTAGCGAGGAAACTAAAAAAACAAAACATGAATAAATGACTTAATATACCAAAATACCAACCACTAGCCCCTTAAATTACAACAAATATTCTTCTTTAATGCTATATGTTTCTTTAATGCTACATGTTTCTTTAATGCTATATGTTTCTTTAATGCTATATGTTTCTTTAATGCTATATGTTTCTTTAATGCTATATGTTTCTTTAATGCTATATGTTTCTTTAATACTATATGTTTCTTTAATGCTATATGTTTCTTTAATGCTATATGTTTTCTTTAATGCTATATGTTTTCTTTAATGCTATATGTTTCTTTAATGCTATATGTTTCTTTAATGCTATATGTTTCTTTAATGCTATATGTTTCTTTAATGCTATATGTTTCTTTAATGCTATATTCTTTCTTTAATGCTATATGTTTCTTTAATGCTATATGTTTCTTTAATGCTATATTCTTTCTTTAATGCTATATGTTTCTTTAATGCTATATGTTTCTTTAATGCTATATGTTTCTTTAATGCTATATTCTTTCTTTAATGCTATATGTTTCTTTAATGCTATATGTTTCTTTAATGCTATATGTTTCTTTAATGCTATATTCTTTCTTTAATGCTATATGTTTCTTTAATGCTATATTCTTTCTTTAATGCTATATGTTTCTTTAATGCTATATGTTTTTTTAATGCTATATGTTTCTTTAATGCTATATGTTTCTTTAATGCTATATTCTTTCTTTAATGCTATATGTTTCTTTAATGCTATATGTTTTGTTAATGCTATATGTTTCTTTAATGCTATATGTTTCTTTAATGCTATATTCTTTCTTTAATGCTATATGTTTCTTTAATGCTATATGTTTTTTTAATGCTATATGTTTCTTTCATGCTATATGCTATATTCTTTCTTTAATGCTATATGTTTCTTTAAATGCTATATGTTTCTTTTGTTTGGTTAATGCTATCACATACAGTAGATCTACGCGGTCCCTTATAAATATCTGTATGCGAGTTTGGGAGGGGGGGGGGGGGGGGGGTGATATTTTGGAACCAATCACTATATATGGAAATACTGTGTTTTGACATTTAAGACGTTTGCCCCATTAGTTTGTCGATTTTAAGACCTTTCATCTCATTTGTTGTCAATATTAAAGAAAATCGTGCCATTTAGGTGTAAACTTATTTTCGGGCGAGCGATAGCGAGCCTGTAATTTCAGAAGGAATCGGCCTTCGGCCGGGACATTTTTCTACAGAAAAATTTACAAATTTATCTTGAAAGGGGGTCTAGAGGGTGTATATTTTTTTAAAAGTTTGATGGAGGTGTAGCGAGGAAACTCAAAAATGAATTAATGCATTAATACCAAAAAACAAGCACTACACCCTTAAATTACAGCAAATATACTGTTCAATGTTTTCAAGTGTATTTTTTGTTATACACATAGGCCTACGTCATCCCCTTATAAATATGTTATACACATAGGCCTACGTCATCCCCTTATAAATATGTTATACACATAGGCCTACGTCATCCCCTTATAAATATGTTATACACATAGGCCTACGTCATCCCCTTATAAATATGTTATACACATAGGCCTACGTCATCCCCTTATAAATATGTTATACACATAGACCTACGTCATCCCCTTATAAATATGTTATACACATAGGCCTACGTCATCCCCTTATAAATATGTTATACACATAGGCCTACGTCATCCCCTTATAAATATGTTATACACATAGACCTACGTCATCCCCTTATAAATATGTTATACACATAGGCCTACGTCATCCCCTTATAAATATGTTATACTCATAGGCCTACGTCATCCCCTTATAAATATGTTATACACATAGGCCTACGTCATCCCCTTATAAATATGTTATACACATAGACCTACGTCATCCCCTTATAAATATGTTATACACATAGGCCTACGTCATCCCCTTATAAATATGTTATACACATAGGCCTACGTCATCCCCTTATAAATATGTTATACACATAGGCCTACGTCATCCCCTTATAAATATGTTATACACATAGGCCTACGTCATCCCCTTATAAATATGTTATACACATAGGCCTACGTCATCCCCTTATAAATATGTTATACACATAGGCCTACGTCATCCCCTTATAAATATGTTATACACATAGGCCTACGTCATCCCCTTATAAATATGTTATACACATAGGCCTACGTCATCCCCTTATAAATATGTTATACACATAGGCCTACGTCATCCCTTTATAAATATGTTATACACATAGGCCTACGTCATCCCCTTATAAATATGTTATACACATAGGCCTACGTCATCCCCTTATAAATATGTTATACACATAGGCCTACGTCATCCCCTTATAAATATGTTATACACATAGGCCTACGTCATCCCCTTATAAATATGTTATACACATAGGCCTACGTCATCCCCTTATAAATATGTTATACACATAGGCCTACGTCATCCCCTTATACATATATACTACTTGTTTGGTTTGGGGGGGCAGGTATCTCTCCAAGCCAATCACTATACCTGTATATGAAAATACTGTGTTGGAATCTGTCTATAGTCCTACAGATTTTAACAGGCAGTTTTGGGCGGTGTCAGCTCTGCGTACACTGGTGCCGGCTGTCCACTTGACCCTTTCCGTACAATAACCTTTCCAAATTACTCTCGCTACCTCCCGCGGTCACGGTCAATGTAGGGAGATTGGCTCTCTCTCTAATTATACTGTATGTGTGTGTAAGTTTCGGCGCGTAAGACTGTGTAGCCCACATGAATGCATAGATTATTATTGCTATAATACATTATATTACTATTTATCTCTCTCTCTCACTAACCCTACACACACCTCACCCTCCCCCCCCCCCCACACCACTCTACCCACCTCCCCCCCCACCCCGGATACACCACACCACACTTTCCCCCTATCCCCCACCACACACACATCACACCCCAACCTACACACACCACTCTACCCTCAACCCAAAAACTTTACTCCCCCCCCCCCCCCCCCCACACACACCCAGTTTTGTGGCTGCAGCTGTCCGGGAAGTAGCTTTTGTTTCGGCAATAAAAGCGCGTCCAAGCTCCTTAATCTCTGTCTTGAAGTATTGGTGAACGTTATATGACATCTGTTTTGTCTGACTATGCAAGTGTGTTGGGTGATTTGGAGCGGCTTCCATTGTGGATGGTGGCAAAGTCAGGAATGAAATGAAGTGAAAGTATAAATTTTGTGCGGCTGGCAGCCACGTGATATTTGTGAGGAGTTTTTTGGCCGACCTCTGACTCCGTCGCAGTAGCTATGGTGACAAGTGTATACAATGTCCATTGTATTTACTAATAACAAGCGATTTAATTTATAAAAACAATAAAGCTTTTTTTGTACATGTAGAAATAGCCTGAGCATTTCAAACCGACTTAAGGTACTTAACCTGACAAGCGCGATATAGACCTAGGGGCTAGGGTAGTTATTTGTGCATTTCTAGCCCTGGATTCTGACAGAATTCGTTATATTTACAATATAAACCATTATTTGTTTTCGGTATGCTTTTATTTTACATATATGATGTATATATGAACCTTCAAGAGTGCTAAAATAAGTGGGAAAAGCATTTGGGTGGTGAAAAACGAAGATATTGGCCACCCGGTCATAATCTCAGGCGAGAGAGAGAGACAGGCAGCCCTCCCCTCTCGCTGTCTGGGAGTCAACTGAGACGAGCGGGGCGGTGTGTGCCGGTGTCTGGGTGTTGCATAACGATCTTTTATGCAACCCACTTGTGCTACATTATCGGGGGAGAGAAAAATAACCGATAAATGATGATAATAAGAGGAAAAATAGGTGATAATTGAGGAGGGGAGGGAGGGGGGAATAAGGTGGGGAAGGAGGGGAGGGGGGTGGGTGAGATTTACATGGATGAGTACTGGAGGGGAATTATCTCACCTAGAGACAAATTCCTTTGTTTTGATAGGCCCTTTTTTTTATGGAAGGCTTTTGTTATGGTCCTGCTTCCGTGAGGCCTATCGCGTTCCCTATAGGAAGCCTTCCGTGAGGCCTATCGCGCTTGCCGGGTTAATACCGAAAATAATATATTTTCGTTGTTAGGAATTATACATGTAGCACCAATGTAAAGTTAGTAACTGCTGGTAAAACTGCCTCTTAAGATCTGTTGGACTACAGTATAGTTGGAGTTATAGTAGTATGTATCTCTCTCTCTCTCTCTCTTTCTCTCTCTCACACACACACACACACACACAGCCCGTAGCCTAGTAGGTAGAGCTCTCGTCTCACACACGAGGAGTCGGGGGTTCAATCCCCCGGCCGGGCGGAGACAAATTGGGCTTGTCTCCTTTCATGTGTTAGCCTCAGTTCACCTAGCTGTAAATAGGTACCTGGAATAAGTGGATGACGTTGTGACGTCCCATCTGGGGTTGGCAAAAATGGTACAAGGCGAGATGGGTATCATATGGTTCACCTAAGCTGATGGCTACCCAAGCCTTCGGGCGAGACGGTACCGTCTATAGTGAGAATGGTACCATACAGATCCACCCTAAGCCTTCGTTTCCGTTGTCGCCAATTGGCTAAATACAGACTACACACACATCCACAGCCATTCCAACAGTACATAAAACACTTAACATGCATTTCACGCAATACATTCCCAGTTAACCCGTCCAGCCCCGGCTAGTTTTGTAATGTTTGTTCACCAGAACCCAGCCGGTTTTCAAAAAATGGTTTTATTCCAGAAACAATAGCGAATGGGTTAGGAATGAAGGAAAAACCACGAAAAACCGCTCAAAAAGCTTAAAGAATGGTCCTACAGAGCCCCCGAAAACGTATTTTACAAGAGTAAAAAATTGAAGGCAATTACCCCAAAAAAACAGGTTATTGCGCGCTCACGCGCACGCACGTGGACTTTGAGAGTTTTCAACCATCGGCACGGTTGCGTGGGATACGTACACAGTTCCCATACAAATCTGAGCCCTCTTGAGTGGCTACACCTGAGGTTACGGTCGGCGCAATTAGGGTGACGCGCCAGGCGCGTCTCTGGGGCTGTGCGTTACATACATCGCCGACGCGTCAGGCGCGTCGCTGGGGTTGTACGGGTTAAGGAGGCGCGATAATAATGAGCTTAGCTCGCATTGCGTGGATTCCCCTTGATGAACAAGTAACTGAGTAACTGAGTAACAGTGTTTAGCAAAAGGTGCCTGTTACAATTATCATATTAATTATGCAAATTAATAAAATAGCACTGTATGAATATTCCATAATTTCAAAATATGCTAGGGTGGGGGGGGGGGGCAATGCCTAGTGAGTTAATTGCTCAATAGGTGGCGTTCTGAGAGCGAGGGTCCGAGTCTTCGGGATGAGACAGTGAAGCACAAAGACGAAGCAGCTCCAGGGATGGGGCTGCTTCGAGATATGATTAGGCTACCAAGCTCTAAATGCTTCACATGTCTCACTCTTAGGACATGAACAAGACATCACAGGTTTCACCGTGTTGAACGGGTTGAACGTACAGGCTCTCAGCCTATGCCCGAGAGGGCGTAAGTTGGAATAGGCTATAGAAAACAAATACAAAATAAATAAATATATACAAAATAAAATGTAAAAATGCGTCTTAGATCCTGAAGGGGTCAATAAAATGTGTCCAGGCTTTGCTGTCGGCCAAATGAATAGTGCTTCATATCTAATAGCTTACGACCTTACGTCATTTGCTGCCCGCGAATAGTTATGTGCTTGCCCCAAAGAGTTATTTGCTTGCAATGCCTACATCTTCCGATTCTGTGCATTTATTACTTGGCATGTGTGCTTTGCTTATCTTTGGGATTTTGCTTGAGTCTCTGTTTGTTTTTTGTTGATGTTTGTATGTGTTACTACAGTATGTAAGTTTGCTCCAGGTAGAACAAATATATATTAATATTATGAGAAAGTGTCCACAAATACTAGTACTGAACCTCATTCATTATAATTTCGAGAGAGAGAGAGAGAGAGAGAGAGAGGGGGGGGGGGAATTCTTGAAAATGTCATCACAACACCAGGTATATTGGTAAAGATGCCTGCAGTAAATAGCAAACATCTTAGGTGAGTGTGTGGTGACCTCATTACCAGCCAAGGAACCCAAGGTGGTGCAGCAACATGATGAGGGAGTTATACCACCAACTATATTTAGCCTGGAACATATTCTTGTATGATGATAATCTTCTTCCTTTAGTCGTGGTTATCATTCAATGTTATTCTACTTAGGAAAGGCCTATCAAAGAAGATTGATTGAGCGCCCCCCCCAAAAAAAAAAATAAATACAAAACAAAAATATATATATATACTGTATAATGTACAGTATATATGTATATATATATATATATATATATATATATATATATATATATATATTATATATATATATATATATATATATATATATATACAAATATATATATATATATATATATATATATATATATATATATATATATATATATATATATATATATATATATATATATATATATATATATATATATATATCCAAGGTATGTTAAGAACATAAGAACATAATAAGAAAATGGGAGTCTGCAGAAAGCCGATTGGCCTAAGCAAGGCAGATCCCTGTCCCACACAACCCCAAATCAATTACAAAGCCCAATTATAGGCTCAACACTCTAATACCCTGAGGATCATCCTACCAAAACGGTTAGAGATTAACGCAGGATTATGGGGGTCTGCAGAGCGCTGATTGGCCCAACCCGGCTGATCCCCCTTCACACCCAACCCTTCTCGTCCATATGCTTATCCAATTTTATCTTAAAGCTCCCTACAGTTTTAGATCCCACTATAGCACTTGGTAGTCCATTCCACCCATCTACAACTCTGTTACCAAACCAATATTTGCCTATATCTTTTCTGAAACGAAATTTATCTAATTTGAAACCATTGGTACGAGTTCTTTCGCTATCACTGAGCTTTAGTACATTTGTCATGTCCCCTTTGTTAATCCCACTAACCCACTTGAACACCTCTATCATATCCCCTCTAACTCTGCGTCTCTCTAACGAATGTAAACCTAATTTCTTCAACCTTTCTTCATACGGAAGATTTCTAATATTATGGATCATTTTTGTCATTCTACGCTGTACTCTCTCCAATGAATCTATGTCCATTCTGTAATAAGGACACCAAAATTGGACAGCATAATCCATATGGGGTCTCACTAATGACAAGTAAAGTTTTAAGATAACATCAGCAGTTCTGTTACTCACACTCCTAGAGATGAACCCGAGAATCCTGTTTGCCTTATTACGAACGCCTATACACTGTTTTCTAGGCTTCAAATCATTGCTAACAAACACACCTAGATCTTTCTCGCAGTCTGAATTTTCTAATTCTAAATTCGCTAGTTTATATTTAACATTTGTTTGCATCTTCCCTATCTTTAATACCTTGCATTTGTCAATGTTAAACTTCATCTGCCAATTTACTGACCATTCATGTAAGGTATCTAGATCCCTTTGGAGGCACTCTATATCGCTATCTGAATCAATTGATCTCCCCATTTTAGTATCGTCTGCGAATTTACTTATCCTACTAGTTATACCTAAATCTAGGTCATTTATGTATATAAGAAACAACAGGGGACCTAATACCGATCCCTGGGGGACACCACTTTTGACTGCTCCCCACTCTGACTTGGTACCATTTATGCTGACTCTCTGTTTCCTACCAATTAGCCATGACCTAATCCATCCCAACAACGCCCCACCTATTCCATGTGCCTCAACCTTTCTCATCAATCTCTCATGAGGGACTCTGTCGAAAGCTTTACTGAAATCTAAATATATAATATCGTATGCCTTGTCATTATCTACTGCTTCATATACCTCTGAGAAAAAACTAAGCAAATTAGTAAGGCAAGAACGTCCCTGTGTGAATCCATGCTGAGAAGAATTGATTAAGTTAAATGTTTCTAAGTGGTTTCTCATTTTCCTAGCAATAATTGACTCTAGTAGCTTTCCTATGATTGAAGTGAGACTAATGGGACGGTAATTGGATGCTATTGATTTATCACCTTTTTTGAAAATCGGAACTACATTTGCAAGCTTCCAAGCTTCTGGAACTATACCTGTTTCTAATGAATTGTTAAAAAGAAATGTTAATGGGTAACTTAACTCATCTCTGCATTCTTTTAATACTCTGGCATATACCTCATCGGGACCAGGCGATTTCTGAGGTTTCAGTCTGTCAATTTCCTTAAGCACATCATTTCTACTTATAGTAACCGTACTTAACCTATTTTCTATACTATCTCTATACACCTTACGGACTTCTGGAATCTGTGCCAAATTTTCATTAGTGAAAACGGATAGAAAACTGACTATTTAATGTACTGCACATTTCTAAATCACTTTCTGTCATTTCTCCTATCGAAGTTTTAAGGGGGCCTATTTTATCTCTAACTTTAGATTTATATAGCTGGTAAAAAGCCTTAGGGTTATTTTTTGAGTCATTGGCTATCCTGATTTCATAATTTCTTTTGTCTGTCCTTATACATTTTTTAACCTCTCTTGATAGATTCTGATAGTAAGCAAGTAGGTGAATTTCGCCTTTCTTTATTTTTCGATATATTCCTCTCTTTTTTCCTAGAAGGTCTAATAGTCTATTATTCATCCATTTGGGTTGGTTCTGTGTTGATCTAAATTTTCTTTTGGGGATATATTTATTTTGCGCATTGTGGAGTGAAGAAATAAAATTATTATATGTAGCTGTCAAATTATCCTGAGTTAAGACAGGTATCTGAGAGAGAGTATGTTCATTAGCGCACCTGGGTCCACTTAATAGTTTAACCATAGGATCGACTCTTAAGGCTCGTCTTAATCCACCATAATTGGCTTTTCTGAAATCTGGGATAAGTATCGTATTCTCTTTAGCCTTTCCTGTCCATTGTATGTTAAAATAAATTGATTTATGATCACTATTTCCTAGTTGGTCTCCTATCTCTACATTATTTATCATTTGTTCATTATTACTGAGAACTAAATCGAGGATATTATTACCTCTAGTAGGCGAGTCTATGAATTGAAATAATAAACTATCCTGTACCGCCTCAATAAACTCTGTTGAATCTGAGTCGCCGATTTGATGCTGCCAATCAATATTCGGAAAATTGAAATCCCCTATAATACACACATTGCTAAACCTTGATGCTATTTTCACTTCCTGCCATAAAGCTGTACCTTCGTTTCTACTCATATTTGGTGGTCTATAAATAACTCCAATAATTATGGTCTCACTACCTTCGCTAACCTCAACCCAAACACTTTCGTTATCAGTATTTAGTCTAATACCTGATTTAATACAGCTTTTTAAAGAACTCCTGACAAACACTGCTATTCCGCCGCCCCTCCTACTTGTTCGGTCGCGTTTAAACAAACTATATCCTGGTATATGGATTTCTGCTAAAAAATGTCTTGATTCTGTATTAATCCATGTTTCAGTCAGTGCTATAATGTCTATATTTTCGTTGCTAACAAGTGCTCTAAGTTCATCCATTTTGTTACATAAACTCCTACAGTTTGTATAATATAATCGCAATGAATTTATTTTACTGGTATCGGATTTACCTTTATTTCTAACTGAATTCCCATCTTCTGTTACACCTTTAATATTTCTACTAGCAGTACAATTAAAATCCTGTGACTGATATTTTCTATTCCTATCTGATGTACCAGTACGGCAATTTACCCTATCTAGACAATTATTCTTACTCATATTCTCAGGCTTTATTTTCAGCGAAACCCCGCGACAATCCTATCTATTGACCTAGCTAAATTTGCCACCCCTAGCCGAGAAAGATGAACCCCGTCCTGTGCGTACAACTGATTTTTACCATAGAAACGGGTCCAGTTATCAAGGAATGGTATTGCATTTGCATTACAGTATTTTTCCAGCCGACAATTGATACCAATTGCCCTAGATGACCATTCCTTGCTGACCCCTCTCCGTGGCAAGATACTGTGTACTACAGGTATGCCTCCCTTCCTCCTAACTTTATCTAACACCTCCCTGTACTGCCGAAGCAGTACTTCCGTCCTACCTTTACCAACATCATTGCTCCCTGTACTGAGACAGATAATGGGGCTATCTCCAATATCTTTCATGATGTAATCAATGTCCTCTAACACCTTCCCAACCCCGGCACCAGGCAGACAGACAAGCTTCCTAATATCAGTACAGGTGGACCTAGCTAAGTGTCTGACCATGGAGTCCCCAACAATTGAGAAGGACTTGCCTCTCCTTGTCGATGACTTGGTAGCAGCTGCGGCAGTGGCAGGAACTCCTGGGGCAGCAGTTGAAGGTACTCCTGGGGGGGCAGCAGTCACACCTGTTGGAGGCAACTCACTTACCTTTCTCCTGGTTTCCTCGCCGAAGGAAGCACTCGCAGCCTCACCATCACATTCGTCATCCAAGGTGATGAACTTGTTGCTGAGGGCAACTGGCCGCCGTAGAAATTTGCAGGTTGTTGCACTTGTTGGAACAACTGTCCAGGGAGCATCACGATCCCTAACAGCAGTTGCACTATCCTCACTTTTCTTCTCAGCCAAAGTCAGCTTTAAGGCCAAATTCTCGTCTTTGAGAGACTGCACCTCTCTCTCCACATTCTCCATCCTTTCTTGCAAAGCAAGACAAAGCTGGAGAATATGAGAGGAGGTAGCAATCTCGTCAACACCAGCCATTTTATGAAAGCGTTAATACTATCACCACACTATGGGCAAAGATATTCACTGGGAGTCACTAGGGACAGGTCCTCACTCAGCAAAGGTCAGGCAGGTAAAGAATGTTAAGAGTGAAACTGACTGGACACATAAAACTTGAAGCAGTTCAAGTTGTAGGATGAGGGAAAGGTAGATCGAGAGAGAGAGAGAGAGAGTTCCAGAGTTTACTTGTGGAGTGGAAGAAAAACTGGGAAACTGGGTCAATCATGGGTAGTTATGGAAAGCTAGTTGAGTCATCGGTGTATGAGAGGATGGGAATAGATAATTATGCAGTTGAGAAAATCATAAATGGATATAAGAAATAGAACTGGAGATAGGACTGAACCCTGAGGAACACCGAATTTGATAGGTTCAAGAAGTGAGCGCTGGCCGTCCACAACAACAGCTATGGAATGGTCAGAAAGAAAACTGGAGATAATAGCACAGAATGAGGGATGGAAACCGAAATATGGCAGTTCAGAAACAAGGGATTTGCACAACAGTAAAAGTCTCGCGGAAGGTCAGAACAAAGGATGACCAAGAATCAGTAGCATATGAAAAGAGGTCGCCAGTAGAGCGGCCGTTAACATCTGCATCACCATTATGTAAAATTTCATCATATGCTGGTTACCATTAGACAATTTTACTTAGTTTATAAGCAACCTCTACGACTCAAATGAGTAAATAGGAGCTCAATAAACCCTCTTAATAACAATATAATTTTAGCCAGAATCATAGGTAATAAGTCGTCATGGTGCTGAAGGGGTTAAGGAAACCATACTGGCGGTCTGAATGTAAGTTAAGCGAAAACAAATGCTCAAGTAATTTTGAGAAAGGTTGATTTCAGGCATAGTTTCGGTTATGTCCAGTATACTTCGTTCATCTAAACAAGGCAAACAAATATTCTTGTTTCCTTGATGGTGTAATGGTTAGAGTGTTTAAAATCTGTATGTGGTAACTCAGGTTCGAATCCCAGTGGATCACATGCTTGCTTTCATTAATTTCTTTGGGAAGTGTTTTGGTGTTGAAGTGAAATTAACAAAATAAATTACTGAGATGTGACAAGAAACCAGCGACGAAATACAATACGCAATTAATTATCAATTTTGGAAGGAGGGGAGATATGGAAGCTTAATTTTCTGCCATTTAATTTCCACAAACTTTAAATGGAGTGCAAATCTCTTATCTTATTCTGCCTTTATTCTTTGTATTATTTTCTTCACGTACTGCGTTCTATTTTCATCAGCTAATGTCTTTTTGTTAGCATCATTCCTCACCCTAAGTCGTCACATATTGTGTTCTATGCACGTATATAATGTATACTTTACTATTTGGCTTGTCTCAAAGCATCATATATACGATTTCGTAACAATAAATGCTGATACGTTCAGAGTTCAAAGTATAAATATATCTAATCCCTCCTTCTCCAACCCCTGACACACACACACACACACACACACACACACACACACACACATTCCCTCTTTATTGTAATTGCTCTTAAGTGGCCAATTGGAATGTGATCCTCTTAAGGGGGAGGTAGTCGCATTTTCTGGATCTCCTTCTCCCTCATGTTTAGCATATTAGTTTTGAGATTTTAAGACGTTCATCCCGTTCGCTTGCAGATTTTAAGACCTTTCGCTCTATTTCTTTCGTGCCATTTAGGTGTCGATTTTTCCTGGCGAGCGATAGCGAGCCTGCACTTTCAGAAGGAACCGGCCTTCGGCCATCGCTTTTCTACCGAAAAATTTACAAATGTATCTTGAAAGTGCTAGGGGGTGTTTCTTTTAAGCTTGATTGAGTTCTAGCGAGGAAACACAAAACTAAATTAATAGATAAATATATACAGGTAGAGCAAAAAAACAGCACTACCCCCTTAAGCCAATCTCCCTGCCTAAAGATGGAGATTTAGGTGTCCATTATTTCCTGGCAAACGATAGCAAGCCTATAATTTTAGGAACAACCGGCCTTCGGCCAGAAAAATGTTCTACCGAAAATTTTACAAATCAACCTTAAAACGGGGTCTAGGGGGTGTTTTATTAAGCTTGATGGAGGTCTAGGGAGGAACAAAATATATACCCGGTATATATATATACAGTATATGAAATAATCAACCAAAAAAATAATACCCTCCCCCTAAATTTAGCCCACCCTTGGCTGAGTCCCGGGTCTGACATACACCTCGGGGCGCTTTGTTAATTACCTGGTCCTAATTTGTCCCTGTCTGATTCGGTTGTTGGAGATTGGTGAAGCGTCCTATGGTCTGTCTCTTTGTTGATCCCTGTCTGTCTGTCTGTTACGGTCGTCTATATTTCGATTATAACTGTCTGTCTCTATTTGTGTTGTCTGTTTCCATGAACTATAGAATATTCCTTATGCTTAAAGCGAAAAGTAAATTATCTACCATTATGATAATAATATGTAAGGTTACGTAATTAGTATGTATGTATGCATGTATGTATGTACTCAGGCACATGCCCAATAGCAGGGGATGGCCGACTCGAGACAGAGCTCGAACCGAAGCAACAAAATATAATACACATATATATATATATACACACAATCTAGGTCGCCCAGAAGACCCAGAGACTAATGCCCATTTGGGGTTCTCAGCAAAAGACACCCAGGTCCCAGGTCTCCCGGAGAGAACTCTAGTCCCTTGTTGACTGGGTTAGTTAAAACAGGACTTCAGAGGCTATCAACCCTTCTGGATTATTAAGCCAGCACACTCTAAGTCAAGAGTACTTATATATGTTTTTTTTATTTGCTGACGAGTACTGAGAAGGTGAAGTTATCAATTATTTAACATACACAATTAGACTCCGCATCAAACAATAGGATGATATTGAATTTTATCCTTATTTTATGTTAGTCTGCATTTTAGTTCAGCTACAAACAGTACTCTTAAACTGTCTTGATGGTGTAATGGTTAGAGCGTGTAGGTTCTGTATGCGATATATTAGGTTCGAATCCCGGGAGAATCACATGCTCTCTTTGATTTAATTTGGGGTTATTGGTGTTAAGAAAGATGTTGAAAATTAAAACCCTAAACCAACCAACCAATTCACCCACATTAACTCACGTCCTTCTCATTATATTCTGGAAACTATTACACGGTCATATTCAGCTTAGGAAGAACGACTACCAATTAAAAGACTACATACGATCTCAATCAATCCTTTAAGCTACCATATACCCTTCTTAAGCTTCACAAAATCGTCTAAATGTAGCTGAAATCAACTAAAATAAACGTCACCGTATAATGTATGGCGGGGTTGGAGCTACTGTGGGGGGAATTTGTTGCTTTTTTTCCCTCATGTTTAGTCCCATTAGCTTTGAGATATTAAGACGTTCGTTACATTAATTAGGCGGTTTTAAAACCTTTTGCCCATTTCCTTTACAATATAAAGACCCTTTATGCTATTTAGGTGTCGACTTTTTCCTGGCGAGCAATAGCAAGCTTGTTTTTCTAAGAGGAACCGGTCTTCGACCGGAATTTTTTCAATCGAAAAATGTAAAAAATTATCTTAAAGGGGGGTTTAATTTTTGTTTTTAAAGCTTGATGGAGGTCTAGCAAGGAAACTATAAAATAAACAATATATAGACGAAAGGAAAACCACAACCGCTTTAAGACGAAAGAAAAATTACGACCTCCTTAATGCAGTTGGCCAGGTAAGAGGGTCGCATAATCAACTTATCTGTGACTTGCTCCTACCTTCCATCTCCACCTAATCTCGTCATCCCCAGATGTTAGGCTCACCGGGAAAGGAAAGGGGAAATGGTAAAAGTTCTGGAATTACTAGGGAAAGAGGGGGGGGGGGGGGATCGAGTTATAGATGTATGTATATATGTATGTATATTCAGTATATGTATATATATATATATATATATATATATATATACATGTACAGTATGTATGTATGTATGTATGTATGTATGTATGTATGTATATATGTATGTATGTATGTATTATACTCAGTAACATACCCCATAGCTGGGGGTGGCCGACTCGAGACCGAGACCGAGCAGAAATATCATTTAAAGTTCCATTTTTTAGGGTTCGGGACAACTTTCGCGTCCTCTCGCCCCTTTCTGTCTCGTCTAGTACGTAAATTATACAAGGGGAGGAGGATTCCTAGCCCCCTGCCCCCAGAAGGAAAGGTAAGACAGAAACAGCTAAGGTTGGATAGAGGATGCCAAACCTCTCTCTGGATAGGACCAGCCCTCACCCATTATACATATGAAAGGCAAATTTAGAAAGTGCGGTAAGATAAGGTAAACATGTTTGAGGGTTAGAGCAAAACACACCGAATGGAGAACATTTTGGCAAGAGGATTGTAAGAGTAAAAAGGATGTGCCGATAGGAGTGACGGTAAAGGTAGCGCCAACGAACTTGACACTAATCTTGATCGCTGACCTCTCTGTAACTCAATAGGGCCTACAGGATCGTGGCTGTAAATATCCACACCTATTTCCTGGTGGACTTTTCCTAAATGATAGAAACGATTGCTTTCATTAATTTCGAGTTATACGAAGTTAAGGGGTTAAGATTATTGTGAAGTTCGCTGGCGCTACCTATAGCCTAGTAGAGTATTTGAACATCTTAATAACATCTTACCAGTGCCACCAACCACCAACCTTATTCTTGTCTTACCCTACACATATCCAATGGCATTCAGCACGATGACGCCTTCTTACCTTTGATTCTGGCTAAAACTTGACGACGTTATGCACTTTAAGAAAGACCTATGTTATACAGAGGGTTAATTGAGATCGTACCTCCCTGCCAGTATTCTTGGCTTCATACACATAGAACACATAGAACTATACTATAATTGTCACTTCCCTGCCAGTATTCTTGTCTTCATACACATAGAACACATAGAACTATACTATAATTGTCACCTCCCTGCCAGTATTCTTGTCTTCATACACATAGAACACATAGAACTATACTATAATTGTCACCTCCCTGCCAGTATTCTTGTCTTCATACACATAGAACACATAGAACTGTACTATAATTGTCACCTCCCTGCCAGTATTCTTGTCTTCATACACATAGAACACATAGAACTGTACTATAATTGTCACCTCCCTGCCAGTATTCTTGTCTTCATACACATAGAACACATTGAACTATACTATAATTGTCACCTCCCTGCCAGTGTTCTTGTCTTCATACACATAGAACACGTAGAACTATACTATAATTGTCACCTCCCTGCCAGTATTCTTGTCTTCATACACATAGAACACATTGAACTATACTATAATTGTCACTTCCCTGCCAGTATTCTTGTCTTCATACACATAGAACACATAGAACTATACTATAATTGTCACCTCCCTGCCAGTATGCGCATATGCTAAATATCCCTTTCTTTGTAATGTTTCTTTAAGCCATTAGGTACCTGTGAGAGCCCATTTACTCTAGCCCTTCATTAGTTAAGGAGGTTTGGCGTCCCAATTTCTGGCCTATCTATAAGAAACCGGGTATAGTAAACTGGTGGCTGGGAAGAGTGTAGTGTTATGAATATAGAGTGGTAGAAGCGGGGAGACAGACACTAGGGTTAAGGGAAGATGGGTTATTTTTCTGGTCCCTTTTCTCCCTCGTGTTTAGACAGATTAGTTTTGATATTTCAAGACGTTCGGCCCATTAGTTTGTCGATTTCAACACCTTTCGCCCCATTTCATTGTAAATTTGAAGACCTTTAGTGCTATTTAGGTGTCGACTTTTTCCTCGCGAGCGTAAGTGATCCTGTTATTGCAAGAGTAACCGGCCTTTGGTCGGGAAAATGTTCTACCGAAAACATTACAAATATAGCTTGAAGGGGGGTCTAGCGAGGAAACAAAAAATATCAATGAATAAATTAATAAATTGAACAGCACCCCCTTTACTGTATGATCTAACACATCACATACAGGAATACATAAACAAAGAAAGAGAGAGAGAGAGAGAGAGAGAGAGAGAGAGCGAAAGAGAGAGAGAGTTACATATAGTTACATAGAGTTACATAGATACACAGACCTTGCGGTCCCTACTAGGTAGTCCGGATTTAATGCTAAAATAGAATTTGTTACAGATTGGAAGGCAAGGATAGCAAAGAAGAAGGCTCTCTCCCCACCCACCTCTCCCTCCGACCGTTGGTCGGCATGAAATTAAGTTGGGGAAAGAAGTCTTCCAGCAGAATGAGAAAAACGTCTACTGGGAAATTTATACTAAAGAACGAAGATGCGAAATATTATATACTACTGATGTTTTTTTTTTTTTTTTTTTTTTTTTTACCTATATTATTCCCACCTCCTCAAAATGAATGTCCAGACTTTTTTTGAATGTGTCAATTGTCTTACATTGTACCACTTTCTCAGGCAATGTGTTCCACTCGATGACCACACTGTAGGTAAAGAAGTGCTTTGTGACATCGAGATTCGCCCTCCTGGTTTATAATTTCAATCCATTTCCCCGAGTTAATCAACTATTATCTATTTTGAAAAGTGAATCTACATCAATTTTGTCAAATCCCTTTATTATCTTGAAACACTCGATTAATTGACCTCGCAATCTTCTTTTTTTAAGTGAAAATATATCTATCTATCTATTGCCTGACGCCGTGATCCCCGAAGGGGTGGCCACGAACGAACCGCCCCCATGCACCTCTGTCCCCAGTCAGTCGACGCCCCTCCCCCCAACCAGCACCGCCTTCGTTCATGTAGTTCCTCACTCCATCCTTCCACCTCATATTCGGTCTACCTCTCCCCCTCTGTCCCTCCACCTCGCTCTCGTACACCCTCTTAGTCATTCTCTCGCTTTCCATACGTTCCATATGGCCGAACCATCTCAAGTTGTTCCTTTTCACACTTTCCAGCACATCTACCTCCACACCACACCTCCTTCTTACTTCCTCATTAGTCTGTCTATCCCTCCATGTAACTCCGCACGCACTCCTTAAGTAATTCATTTCCACTGCTCTCACTCTTGGTCTGAGTCTCTCAACCAACGTCCATGCTTCGCTTCCGTAAGTCAGTGTCGGGATTACCACACTGTCATGCAAGGACTTCTTCACTTCCATACTGACCACCCTATTTCTTGTTACTGCTTTTAGCGTTCCTACAACCCTCTTCCCCTGTTGTACCCTCTCCCGCACCTCTTCATCCATAGTCCCATCTTTACTCAACACACTGCCCAGATACTTAAAAGAGTTGACGATCTCCATAGCCTGACCGTTCAGCTTCACCTCACACTCTGTGACTTCACCCCTTTCGAAGACCATAACCTTGCTCTTCCCCGTATTTACCTTCAAATTCCGTTTTTCGCACACTGTTCCAAACTCATTTACCAGACCCTGCAACTCCCATTCATTATCACTCATCAGAACTGTATCATCCGCAAACAGCAGTATAGGTAGCTTCCACTCAATTCCCTCCCTTTTCAGCGATACACCAACATTCACTGCTCTTGATAGTATTTCTTTCATGACTCCATCCATATATACAGTAAACAACCATGGGGACATCACACACCCTGTTTCAAACCAACATTCAGGTCAAAGAACTCGCTCTGCTCACTCTCCACACGTACTGCCGCCTTTGCACCCTCATACATGCTCTTCACTGCTTTCAGCAACTTGCCCTCTACTCCGTATATTCTAAGTACTTTCCACAAACCTTCTCTATCCACTCTGTCATAGGCCTTCTCCAAGTCCATAAAGGCAACATACACCTTTTGTTTCTTCTCCAGATACTTCTCCACAACACAATTCAGGGTAAAAATCTGATCTACACATCCTCTTCCCTTCCTAAAACCTCCCTGCTCGTCGCCTATCCATTTCTCCGTTCTCACTCTCACTCTCTCAATCACTACCCTACTGTATACCTTCCCTACTACGCTTAGAAGACATATTCCTCGGTGGTTACCACACACTCCTCTTTCCCCTTTGCCCTTATATAGGGGGACTATTATGCCAGTCTTCCAGTCATCGGGTGCACTCCCCTTCTCCCATGCTAGTTTGCACATTTTCCATACCCATTCTATCACTATCTCACCACCATACCTCAACATTTCCCCACACTCCATCTGTTCCTGGTGCTTTCCCCAACTTCACTCTTTTCATGGCTTCCCACACTTCTGACCTCCTGATCCCCACCTCCTCCTCCACTACTTCTCTTCTTCTCCCTTCCATACCATATCCAGCTATGTTTGCTGGCTCTTCATTCCTTTCATTTAGCAACTCACTGAAGTACTCCCTCCATCTTTCGACTCTCTCTTGCTTCTCGGCTAGCATTCTCCCATTCTTATCTTTCACACCCTTACTGTTTCCCTTGCTACCTTCCCTAACTTTCTTGACTTCTTTCCAGAACAGTTTCTTACTCTCCCTCCATTTTACACTCAGATTCCTTCCAAATTCCTCATCTACTCTTCTCTTACTTACAAACATACAAAACATACAAAACATACAAACATACAAAATATATGTTTGTTTTTATTCTTTCATGATAAGATTTATTTCTTAGTGGCGGAATCAACTTTGTCGCTCTACGCTGCACCGACTCGAGCTTCCCAATGTCCTTGCTCAGATAAGGAGACTAAAATTGCACACCATATTCAAGATGGGGCCTCATTATGCTTTTAAACAAAGGTACTATAATATTCTCATTTTTATAAGTAAAATTTCTCTTCATATATCCCAATGCTCGATTGGCCTTATTCGATCGATCGATCGATCAATCGATCGATCGAGAGAGAGAGAGAGAGAGAGAGAGAGAGAGAGAGAGAGAGGAGTTACACAGATACTCAGACCACATAGACCTTGCCATCACTAGTAAGTGGTCCGGCCTTAATACTACTAGAAGTACACACACACACGCACAAACACCACACCCGCACACACACACACACACGCACAAACACACACACACCCACCACACACACCCACACAAACACACACACACACGCACACCCACACACACGCACACCCACACACACACAAACACGCACACCCACACACACACACGGACACCCACACACACACGCACACCCACACACACACGGACACCCACACACATTGTTCCTCTATTAACCCCTTCTGTACCGGCGACGTAATTTTAATATTCTGGTTATTTTTAGACAATGTTGTGCTGTTTAAGAAGGATATGTGGTGGTAAAAACGGTAAAGGTGAAAGCGTTCGAAGCCTGTTAATTGCTTGAAGCTCTTTTTAAGGGGGTACTATTTGCTTTTCCTAGACCTCCTTCTCCTTCATGTTTAGCATATTAGCTTTGAGATGTTAAGACCTTCCTTCCGTTAGTTTGTCGATTTTAAGACCTTTCGCCCCATTTCGTTGTCAATTCCAATACCTTTTGTGCCATTTAGGTGTCGATTTTTTCCTGGTGAGCGATAGCGAGCCTGTACATTTAAAAGGAGTCGGCCTTCGGGCGGGACATTTTTCTATCAAAAATGTGCAAATTTATCTTGAAGGGAGGTCTAGGGGGTGTTTTCTTAAGCTAGATGGAGGTCTAGCGAGGAAACTCAAAAAGAGATTAATTCATAAATTAGTAGCCCAAAAAAGGCCGATAGCCACCTAAATTAAGCTGAATAAAATCGTCTAATAGTGGCCAGATAAAATTAAGAAGACGTCGCCGGCACAGAAGGGGTTAACGACAGTACAATAAATTAAGGGGGTATTACTCGCTTTTTATGGACCCCCTTCTCCCTCATGTTTAGTATATTCTTGTTGAGGTTATAAGACGTTCGTTCCGTTAGTTTTCGCGATGCCCTTTAGGTGTCGAGTTTTCCTGGCGAGCGATAGCTAGCCTCTAATTTTAGAAGGAACCGGCATTCGGCCGGAACATTTTTCTACCAAAAAATGTCAAATTTATCTTGAAAAGGGGGTCAAGAGGTTGTTTTTCTAAGCTTGATGGGGGTCTAGCGAGGAAACTAAAAAATAAATCAAAAGATAAATAAATAGACCAAAAACCAAGCACTACCCCCTTAAGTCACCATCATTATTATCTTTACTGTCGAATCAAACACAAATACAACAACAACAATAACAATACAAACATAAACATAAACACCAACATACAAACACAAATACAACAACAACAATAACAATACAAACATAAACATAAACACCAACATACAAACACAAATACAACAACAACAATAACAATACAAACATAAACATAAACACCAACATACAAACACAAATACAACAACAACAATAACAATACAAACATAAACATAAACACCAACATACAAACACAAATACAACAACAACAATAACAATACAAACATAAACATAAACACCAACATACAAACACAAATACAACAACAACAATAACAATACAAACATAAACATAAACACCAACATACAAACACAAATACAACAACAACAATAACAATACAAACATAAACATAAACACCAACATACAAACACAAATACAAAAACAACAATAACAATACAAACATAAACATAAACACCAACATACAAACACAAATACAACAACAACAATAACAATACAAACATAAACATAAACACCAACATACAAACACAAATACAACAACAACAATAACAATACAAACATAAACATAAACACCAACATACAAACACAAATACAACAACAACAATAACAATACAAACATAAACATAAACACCAACATACAAACACAAATACAACAACAACAATAACAATACAAACATAAACATAAACACCAACATACAAACACAAATACAACAACAACAATAACAATACAAACATAAACATAAACACCAACATACAAACACAAATACAACAACAACAATAACAATACAAACATAAACATAAACACCAACATACAAACACACAACTGAACGTGGGAATCACATTAAGGGGGTACTACTCGCTTTTTATGGACCCCATCCTCCCTCATGTTTAGCATATTAGTTTTGAGATATTAAGACGTTCGGAAATTAGTTTGAAGATTTTAACACCTTTCGCCCCATTTCGTTGTCAATTTTAAGACCTTTCGTACCCTTTAAGTGTCGATTTTTTCCTGGCGAGAGATAGCGAGCCTTTAATTTTAGAAGGAACCGGCCTTTGGCCGGGAACATTTTCTACCGAAAAACTGTACAAATTTATCTTGAAAGGGGGTCTAGAGGGTGTTTTTCTAAGCTTGATGGAGGTCTAGCGAGGAAACCAAAAAATAAATACATAGACCAAAAACCAACCACTACCCCCTTAAGTGCATATCAAATTATCGTTACTGTCGAATCAAATACAACAACAATCAATAATATAAACAGACTCGCAAACACAAGCAAACAAACAAACAGCAAACAAGCACACACACATTCACGAGGGAATCACATTAATCTCGGCCAGAAAAATATATGTGGAAAATTGAATGGTAATATAGGCTATTTGGCGGATATCAAAGGCTTTGCAAAAATATCCATTAATGCGAATTATAATACTGGTGAGAGGGTAGTTGGGATGGAGGGAGGGAGAGAGAGTGAGAGTGAGTATTTGCGTGTGAAAGAAGAGTGAGAGTGTGTGTGTGAAAAAGTGTGTGTGTGTGTGTGTGAAAAAGTGTGTGTGTGTGTGTGAAAAAGTGTGTGTGTGTGTGAGAGAGAGTGTGTGTGTGTGTGTGAGAGAGTGAGCGTGTGTGTGTGACAGAGGGAGAGTGAGAGTGTGTGTGTGAGAGAGTGTGTGTGTGAGAGAGTGAGCGTGTGTGTGTGACAGAGAGAGAGAGTGAGAGTGTGTGTGAGAGAGTGAGCGTGTGTGTGTGACAGAGAGAGAGTGAGGGGAGGAGGATAGAGAGACAGGGGAGGAATATAGTAAGTATGAAAGAATTAACAAGATGCCATTTGAATAGATACCTACTATACACTACATGCATGGCCTAACTTTTGCCAAAGGATCCTTGAACGAATATTATAATATATATGACTTCCCTCTCCTCTTATTACAATACAATTATAACTAAACTTTCTCTCCCTCATACGTCATCACTATATTTTAATCTTTTTAAATCCGTTGTTCTATTAGTTCTGATCTTCACAGTCTCTCTCGTGTTTAGCCCCGTCAGTTATGAGATTTTAAGACGTTCGGCCCATTAGTTTGGCGATTTTAACACCTTTCGCAATATTTCGATGTAAATTGGTAGACCTTTCGTGCTAATTAGGTGTCGATTTCTTCCTGGCGAGCGATAGCGAGCCTGTAATTTTAAGAGGAACCGGTCTTCAGCCGGGAAATTTTTCTACCGAAAAATGTACATATTTATCTTGGGGGAGTGTTTATCTAAGCTTGATGGAGGTCTGGGGAGGAAACTAGGAAATGGATAAAAATTAAAAACAATCAACTAAAAAATTTACCATTTCCCTTTAAATTGCACAACATCATCTATATATAGCAAAAATATTATTAAATTTACGTCGGTGGTACAGAAGGGTTTAACTAATATAAGTGGTGAAGCCAAACTGGGTTAACATCCAAAGGGAAAAGTTAGGTCCATGGTAATGTAATTTATAACCAACTTACCCTCAACCTTCCGTAAGTGGGGGCTTTTAAGACTTTTTCGGCGCTCATTCTTAAGTCATTGTTTAATTAAGATACTGTCTGACTACATTATCCCATACAATACCGGGGACGTCTCTGTTATTTCATTTCAGCTACATTTAGACGATTTTATGACGCTTAGGTAAAATATATGGTAGCTAAAAGAATTAACTTGGATAGTCGGTATACCTTTTAATTGATATACGTCCTTCCTAAGCTGAATAAAATCGTCTCATAGTTACCAGAATATTATGGAAATATCGTCACCGGTCTTGAATAGGTTAAGGGGACAGTGGTTATTTTTTGGGGGTCTAATTATTTATATATTCATTTAGTTTTTAGTTTCCTCGCTAGACCTTCATCAAGCTTAAGGAAAACACATTTGTACACAAAATTTGTACATTTTTCGATAGAAATATGTCCCGGCCAATTTCTCTTAAAATTACAGGCTCCCTATCGCTCCCAAGGAAAACATCGACACCTAAATGGCACGAAAGGTCTTGATATTGTATTGAAATGGGACGAAAGGTTTTAAAATCGACAAACTAACGGAGCGAACGTATCAAAATCTAAACACTAAAGGCCGCGTCATACAGAGGTCAACCGCGACCCGACAGTAACCCGAAGACAATGACTTGCCAAAAAAAATCAAATATTTGCGGTTCGAGTGTATTCGGCCCAAAAATCGGGCGACATCGAGTATGATTCTGGTATGGTCGAGTCGTTCTAGTCATGCTCTGGTCATCACCCGAAAGTTCGGATGAGTAGGCCAAAAGTTAGTGCATGCGTTAACTTTTTGGAAATCATCGAGTGCGTTCGGGTAAAAAAACCGTTACAAAATCCTCGAGTCACCTTCGATTTACATTCGATTCGTATTCGACTTACATTCTACCATATTCTGATCGCATTCGACCTATGCGAGTCACTTTCGAGTCAAAAATGTTTACTTGATTCATACCAGAATTGATCGAACCTAAGTGGACATAGACTCGATGATTTAGACCGAAACCCGAATTAGACTCGATGCTCACTGGAAAATTCCTACATAAACTTGTTCGAACTTCTACTGTTCTCGATGCTGACCCGAATTTTAGGATGGTGACTGGATGGATACTCGAATACTACTAGAAAATGACTCGATGCATGTCCGACATTCCTAATTTGACTCGATGAATATTCGATCGTGATCCGAATGACTAGAATGTAAGTCGAAGGGTTGTCAAAGCCAAGTCGAATCAAACCCGAACACGAGTCGATGGGCGGAGCCACGTGAAGCAGGCCCATGTGCGGTTGGAGCGACCTGAATTATCGTACACTGCCACCCCCGTACGGGCCCTATAAATTAGCGGGTGGGAGTCATTCGCTCCATTCCACACCAGTACCCACTGCCCACCACGTCTCTCTCGCCCACCACGTCTCTCTCGCCCACCACGTCTCTCTCTCCAACTCTTGCCGCCAACATGCCCGGAAACTATGTTAAAGGAGGCAAGGTAGTGAAGAGGCCCGCAAATTCACCATGGAGTCTGTGGACATGTTTGCCACCCAGCAATCCCAAGAGGAAAGCGAGGAGGAAGTAGAGGAGAGGCAGCACATAGACTCCAACCCTGTTTTCGACGATGAAAACCCAACCGAGGAAGCAGAGTCACAGTCTATCATTGTACCAAAGAAAGCCCATGTCCCTCACAAAAAGACCCACCCTATCGTGTCAACCGAAGGTGACAGTCCTTCGGAACCGGAAAGCGAGGATGATGACGCCACCCAAGATGACCTCACGCCACACACCGAGCCACCTACCTAGACACCAACAACATACTCCTAGACGCCTACCCAGACCACGCCGCCCATCAACCCAGTACAACCTGTGCCGAAAAGGAGGAGGAGGACCTACGCCAGGCTCCCTGATGAGAAGGAGGTGGAAGTGGCCGAGTGGTATGGAGAACAAGAGTTCCTGTACAACAGAAAAATGAGGGCCCACAAGGATAAGAACATGCGGGAGAAGACACTCGCCACGAAGGCAAAGGAGCTCAACATTGAAGGTTGGTTGTGTGCGTTCTTATGATATAATAACCATTATGTTGAGTGATATTACTTACAAATACCAAACACATCTATGTTTCTGGAATAATTAACCTGTGCCGTGCAAAGTGGATACATATTTATCATAAAGTTTGGCGTTAACATTGCTGGCGAATCTTGTTTTCGGAATTGAAATAACTAGGTAATATTTGGAGTTAATAATAGATAATGTTTCGTGTGCAGTCTTGCATTGTACTTCCCTCATATCAATGTGTGCAGAGTGTGGTTACCTGCCCAGGTGAACCATACTTATTCATGTTGACTGATAATGAATTTGGTTGTGATAATCGATGTCCCCATACTATTTATATTTTGTACGTAATCACTCCTAATATATATTATTTAAATTTGTCAGCGGAATATAATAATTAATTTAATTTTGTCTATGTATAAATAATAAGCTGCACCCAGATTATTGTGAATATTTATTGCTATGTAAAAGTGACCAAATTAAATAACCATTGATATTATATTATATATATATATATATATATATATAACTATATATATATATATATATATATATATATGAGTACTTCAGCAGTAGATTTTGGGCACTTAAACCTCCATATCAAAAGGAAAAGAATTGACAGGGCGCCAGGCAACATCTTTATTTTTCAAATTTTCGGCTAACCTTAAGCCATCATCAGGAACAACATTCCCTAAAAATAAGTAATATACTATTTGAACAACGCAATTTGTAAAAAATAGGGTAATGATTATCGAATCTATAAAAAGTTAAACTTACTAAATACAAACAATCCTATATTAATGTCTCACTATATATAAAATCAAAATTCATACACTAACCATGAAAAACTAGTGAAGATACCGAAAAGCAAAATAAAGACCATCACAATTGAACCATAACAAATATTTTAACCTTTGAATACAAAAATTGTTTCCCATAAATTCAAAACAAAGTCACAACACAGGCTAATACCATACAACGGATCAAGAAACGATCTCCCAATTTATCTAACACCATTGATTTATCAGTAAGGAAACTATATAATAATATTTTGATAACTAACATTAACTTACATAACCCCTGACCAAAAATCCAAACACAAATTATATTCTTAGTCAAAAACATGAAAACATTAATAAACTAAGCCTAAATCAATCTTATATATCATAGAAATACGAGACTGAAATTCAACCCAATCTAGAGATTTAACACAAAAAACACATCACTCCCAATGACTAAAGCAAAAATATTTATGTTTAAACCCATCATTATACTTGACTTACCCAGAAAAGAGTTCTCATCAGCACCAGGAACCAGAGACAACTGAGGAACCTGAACCGAGAAGCGGCTAAAATAAACTCCCATGAAACAATTTCCCAAACAAATGAACCACTAACCATGTTGAACAAACCCTTGAAATTTGACCAAACATATATCTATGAACCACTATTTGCAAGATTGATTTCAGGATTCAGTTTACTAATTAACAACTTCTCACCAATCAATGCATCAGACTGGCTACCCAACCTAGAGACTATCTCAAAATCACCCATACTAAAGAGATGATCCTCTTCACGCGAATGATTTCGAATAGCCGAAAACGCCATAGCTTGTAAAAACTTTCCCGATCGGTAGCTCCTACCCAGGTGTTCAAATATCCTAATTTTGAAGGAACGACTAGTGCATCCCAAATACCTAGCCTCACAGCTAGGACAAGTACATTTGTATACAATATTTGAACACAGAAAGTCAGGCACGCGATCTTTGAAGCTCAAAAATGACCCAATTCTAAACTTATTGGTGAAAACAAATCTAAAGCTCACAGCAGGAAAACTATTTTTCAGAACATTTAGTGCAATTTTACGAAATTCATTACTGATATACTTAGAAGTTTTTTGTATGTAAAACAAGCTCAGGGTGTTCAATCAAATGTTGATGTAAAAAAGAAGATAATTTATGTTAAAATGCCTTACTATTGATCTATCAGTAATGAATTTCGTAAAATTGCACTAAATGTTCTGAAAAATAGTTTTCCTGCTGTGAGCTTTAGATTTGTTTTCACCAATAAATTTAGAATTGGGTCATTTTTTAGCTTCAAAGATCGCGTGCCTGACTTTCTGTGTTCAAATATTGTATACAAATTTACTTGTCCTAGCTGTGAGGCTAGGTATTTGGGATGCACTAGTCGTTCCTTCAAAATTAGGATATTTGAACACCTGGGTAGGAGCTACCGATCGGGAAAGTTTTTACAGGCTATGGCGTTTTCGGCTATTCGAAATCATTCGCGTGAAGAGGATCATCTCTTTAGTGTGGGTGATTTTGAGATAGTCTCTAGGTTGGGTAGCCAGTCTGATACATTGATTGGTGAGAAGTTGTTAATTAGTAAACTGAATCCTGAAATCAATCTTGCAAATAGTGGTTCATAGATATATGTTTGGTCAAATTTCAAGGGTTTGTTCAACATGGTTAGTGGTTCATTTGTTTGGGAAATTGTTTCATGGGAGTTTATTTTAGCCGCTTCTCGGTTCAGGTTCCTCAGTTCTCTCTGGTTCCTGGTGCTGATGAGAACTCTTTTCTGGGTAAGTCAAGTATAATGATGGGTTTAAACAAATATTTTTGCTTTAGTCATTGGGAGTGATGTGTTTTTTGTGTTAAATCTCTAGATTGGGTTGAATTTCAGTCTCGTATTGCTATGATATATAAGATTGATTTAGGCTTAGTTTATTAATGTTTTCATGTTTTTGACTAAGAATATCATTTGTGTTTGGATTTTTGGTCAGGGGTTATGTAAGTTAATGTGAGTTATCAAAATATTATTATGTAGTTTCCTTACTGATAAATCAATGGTGTTAGATAAATTGGGAGATCGTTTCTTGATCCGTTGTATGGTATTAGCCTGTGTTGTGACTTTGTTTTGAATTTATGGAAACAATTTTTGTATTCAAAGGTTAAAATATTTGTTATGGTTCAATTGTGATGGTCTTTATTTTGCTTTTCGGTATCTTCACTAGTTTTTCATGGTTAGTGTATGAATTTTGATTTTATATATAGTGAGACATTAATATAGGATTGTTTGTATTTAGTAAGTTTAACTTTTTATAGATTCGATAATCATTACCCTATTTTTTACAAATTGCGTTGTTCTAATAGTATATTACTTATTTTTAGGGAATGTTGTTCCTGATGATGGCTTAAGGTTAGCCGAAAATTTGAAAAATAAAGATGTTGCCTGACGCCTTGTCAATTTTTTTCCTTTTTTGTATATATATATATATATATATATATATATATATATATATATATATATATATATGAGTGTTGCTAGAAAATTATTTACTCTATAAATTGATGTTCAACACTGTCATAAATAATAACCTGATACATTCCACAGCTCTACAAGACAACAACTGTGGAGGAGGAGATCGTTGACGACGTCGAGCCTGAAGGGGAGAACGGGCCAGAGTCAACTCCCACTCCAACCCAAATCACAGCTACCCAGGACACCGCGACCGGAAGCTCAGCCGTGGTGGCAACTCCCGGGTCATCTGGGTCCGATGCCACCCCCAGCCAGGCGCCAGCCGCCCAACCCGACCTGTATGACAGGGTAAATATAATTATTATGTATCCAATGTTAACATACCATCATAATTGAATCTCTCCACTCGTTAACACATACACCCACATGCAACACAAAACACCCCACCCTCTGTGCCTTCACTGAGCCACTCCCTGACTGTCACCCATTATAGTATTGAACACATTTAATTATACATTCGCAATTATGTAAATGTTTTAGTATATATACAAAGAAAATGTTTCATACAATAAATATATTATAAATTTCGATGTGATCAATGCAGTAACGTTTATTAGGCAATATTAATGGTGCAGAGGTTATTTTGTCACATATGATTGTAATGAAGGTACACTGCATTAATGTTTATGAAGTATTGTCTGATTCATTCTAATACATTTATTTTTCTCACACAGCTTCGTGAAGGTGAGAAGGAGCTGGACAACCTCTACCATGTGTGGTAGAGGAGCCACCAGGTGGACACCCCCACAGAGGCGAGTCTGAAGCCATTTTTCAAGACACTCCAGACCAACATGCGTGACCTTCCATCACCCTTGATTCAGGCCTTCCAGCTGGACGTCCTAAGATTTTCAAATGCCATGATTTCCCACCACCAGGGCCTAGGACCCCTCCCACACTTCGCACCCATCTCGCACCCCCTGTCCCCAATCCCTTCCCAACATCATCCCCAACGTCAATATTACGAAACTCTTAATGCCCCTTCCACTAGCACGTCCTACCACCATATAGGGAAACAAAATCAGCAGTCTCCAATCCAGCAGGCAGACACACCCTCTCAGTGGAAGCCCTATGGGCCTTCACGTCCTTGTGCCACGCCCGTACAACAATCACCCCTGGACCCTGCCTTCTTGGAGACCATGCTGGATTTAACCCATTAAAAAACCAATATCTCTACCTTATGTACCTCATTTATTATAATAAAAATATATTTTCTGTTTGACTTGTCTTGTGCTTACTCCTAAAATATATTTTCTATGTTTTACTTGTTCCTAAGGTTAATTTGCTTGCTTAATAATAATTAAAGGGAATATAAAGTTAAAGTATATGATCGAGTAGATCACATGGGAATAGGATATAAAAGAAAATTAAATTGAAAACAACCAAACAAAAACAGAAATGTGTCACATCCCAATATGATATATATTAAATTGACATTGAAATTTTTGGACCATGTTAACATATTACTTTAAACAAATCAACAGCCAAGATCAACATCAACAAATAAGAAAAACACAGATAAATTTAACACATCCCAATATGATATAAATAATATGGACAATGAAAAAAATTGACTATAATTAAAAGTTAACATGTTATTACTTTAGCCAAATCAACATCCTTGAGCAACATGTTCGTGAATATTAATCAGAAAACAATATTAAAGTTTAACATATAAAGTGACGTGGACATGCAGTCCAAAGTAAGGTAACAATTTATTTTATTTCAATAAGAGGCTTTGAGCAAATATAATAATAATAAATTAGGGGATTTATCTTAATTAAGTGAGATTTTGACCAAATATATTAATAATAAAGTAGGGGCTATATCTTAATGAACTTATATTTCAAGGATATATATATATATATATATATTATATTATAACAACTTTATAACAGGTCAGAATATTTAGTGCTGTGATTCACTTTCGGGTTTGTATACAATATATTTATCAAAGACTTTGACACTTTTATAATACGGCATCGAAGGGAGTTTGATTTATGTCATTGCAATGACAGTATTGGGACACCTACGACAGTCACACTGCAACATTGTGCAACACTTATACAACGGGTGTGGTAAATTATGGACCTGCATATAGTGGAAACGTACCTTTTTACTAGTCCTGCCAGGCAAGGCGCTGTTCAGGGCGGTTGTAGTACTGGGTCAGGTAGTCCCTCGTCACTTTGGCAGCGGCTGGTCCTCTCTGGCGCCGAAGTGGCTCCAAGCCATCCAAGGGTCCCTCGCCCAGTCACTTTGGGGTATTTCAGGGCGACGAAGTCCGGCTTCTGGTTGGGGCTCACATCGGTCGATTAGCATATTGTGGAGTATGCATGAAGCCAGGACTACCTTCTCCACGGTACTGGGGTGTACGTTGATGGTAGTCAGTAGGCACCTGAAGCGGTTGGCTAGCATACCGAAGGCATTCTCTACCTGTCTCCTGGCCCTAGACAGTCTGTAGTTGTAGTTTCTCTTGTCATCATCGAGCCCTCGGTGTGGGTGTAGCTTCTGCAACCACTCCCTCATTGGGAATGCGTCATCACCAACCAGAAAGTAGGGCACTGGCTGGTCCTCCCCTGGGAATGGCTCGGGTGGTGGCAATCCTGCTGCTCCGTCCTCCAGGGCCTTCCGGATGTCAGTCACCTGGAATATACCACCATCAGATGCTGACCCGTTCGCTCCAACGTCAACGTACAGAAATGTTCCCAGGTGATCGACTATTGCCAGGAGCACAATGGAGTGGTAGTGCTTGTAATTGTAGTACAAGGATCCGCAGTTGCTTGGAGGCTGTATGGCAAAGTGCTTCCCATCAATTGCCCCAATGGTGTGTCCGAAGTTCCACCTATCCTTGAAGCCCTTGGCGACCTCCTTCCAACCTTCAGGTGTTGATGGGCACACTATTTGCTCCTCCATGTATTCCTGTATGATTGCCTCACACGTCTCCCGCACTGCCAGTGATATCGTGTTGGGACCTACACGGAAGTTCAGTGCCATGCTCTTATAGGCCTCGCCAGTGGCCAAAAAGCGTAGTGTCATGGCAACTCACAGTCCGGGCTCCAGGGGCTTCTTCCAGTTGGTCTTGTCCTTCTTGATCCTGGGTGTGACACGTTCGACAATCATATTAAACAGCTCCTCGTCCATACGCAGAAAGTATTTATAGGTAACCACGTCAGTTTCCTGGAGTTTCTTCAGCAACTGGTGGTAGTGTCCGTGTGTCTCTCGCTGTGCCACCCATGGCTTGACGCTGCAGCTTCGGGGTTTCCTTGGTCGTCGTGGCCGTCGAGGTTGAGCACGTTGGGGTTCACGTTCGTTGTCCATGATGGCGCGGGCAGTAATCTGATATCTGAGGTTGGCATTAACTATGTCCTGCCTCAAGATTGCCAACTCCAATGCCTCGTCATCCATCTCTTCTGGTCGTGATGGGTCCGGGAGGTTGCTTTCCTGTGACATATTAGGTTGGGTGCACTGTACAAATAAAGCTTGTGTGACCACACCCTCTCTTTATATAGTGGGGTGATGCATAACTTCAAAATCGTGTCATAATCTACTTATTCTAGTCACGTTCGACTTACATTCTGGTTTCATTCCGGTTGGGTTCCTGACTTCGGGTAGGGTTCGGTTTTCATTCGGTTTTAAGTCGGGTTACTTCGGGTGTGATTCGGTTTTAACTCGGATTGGTATCTGCTACTCGGGTCACCGTCGATTAGCTTTCGAATCATGGTCGATTCAATTCCGTTCTACTTCTGGTTAGTTTCGAGTAATATACGGGATAACATCGACTCGTATTCGAGACGCATTCTAGTCCCTCGGGTTGCATTCAAATTGCTTTCTAGTCATAGTCGTGGTACGAGTCTCATTAGGGGCCTTCGGGTGAATTCGGGTGAAAAGTGCAAGTCATTGCCTTCGGGTTACTGTCGGATCGCGGTCGACCTCTGTATGACGCGGCCTTAATGGAGTTAACCATGAGGAAGAAGGGGGACCAGAAAAACGACCCATCTCCCCTTAAGGTTTACCACTGACAAGCTGGTCGAGTGGTTCTGTGACGTAGGGTAGGAAGTGATGTAGGGAGATTGGTGTAGGGAGATTGATGTAGGGATATTGATGTAGGGATATTGATGTAGGGAGATTGATGTAGGGAGATTGATGTAGGGAGATTGATGTAGGGATATTGATGAAGGGAGATTGATGTAGGGAGATTGGTGTAGGGATATTGATGTAGGAAGATTGATGTAGGGATATTGGTGTAGGGATATTAATGTAGGGATATTGATGTAGGGATATTGGTGTAGGGATATTGATGTAGGGAGATTGCAGATGAGTGTTGCAGAAATTGAAAGGGGACAGGTTGAAGGTAAAAGGTTTGGAAGAAATGCCACTGACAGATTGAGGCACATGAAATATATTTTAAAGGTGGGGGTGCATGGGTTGAGATAAACATGGAATAATGATCGCCAAACTACACATAATTATCTTGAAATATGCAATGGCACTGAAATAATTATTTACAATAGTATAAAGGATGTTGTGGATCGTTTACACCAGACCTGTGACGTCATAGTGACGTCACACCAGTATCCTCATCGTGGACTGAATGGTGGACTTACACTCCTATGACGTCACAGGTCCGGTTTAGACGATCCACAAAATCCTTTATACCATTGTTAATAAATATTTCGGTGACATTGCATTTGCAAGATAATTATGTGTAGGCTGGCGATTATTATGCCATGTTTATCTCAACCCATGCATCCCCACCTTTAAGGAACACCCCGTTCTTAACATTAATCCTCCATTACAAATCCCAATGTACTTGAATATATTAATGAAAGCATATGATCCTCCCGTGATTCGAACTCGAGACACCACACCCAGAACATAAGCAACTAAACCATTACACCACCAACACAGTTAAAGGTTAAGTACACGATCACGATTAATATCCATTTTAGAATTCTGGATATCAATCTAACCATGTACTCAGACCCAACTGCATTATGGACAGCCTAATGTTTTAGTGATTAGTATTGCCATAGGCTGCTTTGTGTGCATAACGGTGTTTCAAACAAAAGACAATTAAACAGTTATTATTCTGCAGGTATTAATTTCCTTTTCTTTTGTAATGTTCATTGTATACTTTTCTTCCACTTCCCTATTTCCTATTTTCCACCTCCATTAAAATTATATTATGAAATGGAGGTCTGCCCGGCCGAAGGCCAGTTCCTCCAAAATTGGAGGCTTAGGAGGTATATATGGTGTACAAAGGGATCAACCGAGATAGTCTGTAGCCTTTTAATGAGTAGACATCCTTCGTAAGCTGAATATAATCGTCTAACAGTTGCCAGAATATAATGAAAAGAAAGTCACCGGTACTGTACGGGTTAAAGGGTGAATATATGAGATAGCAGAATTGATAATGCGAGAGTGTGACACTGTACTGCCATCTAATGGATTAAAGGTGGGGGGGGGGAATAGTCGCTTTTTCTGGACCCCCTTCTCCCTCATTTTTAGCATATTAGTTTTGAAATTTTAAGACGTTCGTTCCATTTGTTTGTCGATTTTAAGACCATTCGCCCCATTTCATTGTAAATTTTAAGGACTTTTGTGCTATTTAGGTGTCGATTATTTCCTGGCGAGCGACAGCGAGCCTGTTATTGTAAGAGTATCCAGCCTTTGGCCCGGACATTTTTCTACCGAAAAAATTACAAATTTATTTTGAAGGGGGGTCTAGGGGTTGTTTTTCTAAGTTTGATGGAGGTCTAGCGAGGAAACTAAAAAACTAAATGAATAAATGAATTAATAGACCAAAAAACAGCTACTGTCCCCATAAACCTACAGGCAGTGTTACTCTACTGTCAGTACAAAGAGAGGACTCCATTTAAAGAGGGGACGACGTTACATCTCAGTTCTCATGTTATTGATCTGTGCACACTACTAGAGTCCGTTCATTCTAGTTAGGGCATAAGTAGTGATCTCTATCCTCCAAAACTAAAAAGGGCTTTAGCAAATGGGCTATAAATCTCCACACCTATTTCCCTGGGGCTGTTTCTTCCCAAATGGTATTACCCAATTATTCTAGTCGTGTTTTAGTTATAAGAGGTTGAAGTCTGGATGTCTGACATACCTATAATGGACAGAATATAAAGATGGTAACACAATCGCTAGAGAATACGAGAAAGTACCTAATAATTCACAACAATCAATGCTAACCAAATACTTTGTAAACATTACTGATTCAATAGACATATCAAAGGCCACCGAGGTCAGATCATCATGGAATTGTTGTCTTTGAAAGGGCAGGTGGTCGCTTTTTCTGGACCCGCTTCTCCCTCATGTTTAGCATATTATTGCTTGAGATTTTAAGGATTTCATTCCATTAGCTTGGTGATTTTGATATCTTTCACCCCATTTATTTGTCAATATTAAGGCCTTTCGTGCCATTTAGGTGTCGATCTTTTTCTGGCGAGCGAAAGCGAGCCTGTAATATTAGAAAAAAGCGGCTTTCGGCCGGGACATTTTCCAACCGAAAAATATACAAATTTATCTGGAAAGGGGGTCTTGGGGGCATATTTTTAAACTTGATGGAGGCTTAGGGAGGAAACTAGATAAATACATGAACAAATCAACAACAAAATAAAGCCTTCCCCCTTTAAGTCAGTTGCTGGTTTAGGAACCATGTCGCCTCTCTCTCTCTCTCAGTCTGGAACTATGCCTGATCAGTGGAAGCTAGCCAACGTAACACCGATATTCAAAAAAGGCAGCAAATCCCTACCCAGTAACTATCGTCCAATTAGCTTAACCTCAGTTGTATGTAAAATGCTAGAAACGGTCATACGAGACAGACTCGTAAATCACTTAGAGGAAAATAACATACTTAAAGATACTCAACACGGCTTTCGTAAAAAACGTTCCTGTTTAACAAACCTCTTAGACTTCTTCCACGATATCCTCAACCTCTACGATGAGAGTAAAGCTGTAGATATTATATACCTTGATTTTCAAAAGGCCTTTGACAAAGTTCCCCACAAACGTTTACTGCTAAAACTAAAAGCGCATGGAATACAAGACGGTGTGTTGAAATGGATAGAAAATTGGCTCAGCGACAGAAAGCAAAGAGTAGTCATAAACGGTAAGGCATCAAAATGGACCAATGTAAGTAGCGGGGTACCCCAGGGATCGGTACTAGGACCAATTCTCTTTCTAATTTACATCAATGACATAGATGAGGGTCTCACCTGTACAATCTCAAAATTTGCTGACGATACAAAGATTGCAAATAGCGTACTCTCAAAAGAACAAGTTGACGATATGCAACACAATCTAGATAAATTGTCATGTTGGGCCCAAATTTGGCAAATGAGTTTCAATGCGGATAAATGTAAAGTACTATATATCGGATACCTAAATGAGAAAGCAAACTATTCGATGAATGGCACTCAGCTTAAGAATGTAAACAGAGAAACCGATCTGGGAGTAACAATATCGAGTAACCTAAAACCGAGTCAACAATGTTCAGAAGTTGTTAAGAAGGCAAACAAAATAATTGGCTTTATAGGCAGGTCATTTGAGCATAAATCCAAAGAAGTTATCCTAACCCTTTACAATTCATTAGTCCGCCCTCTTCTGGAATACTGCGTTCAATCCTGGTGCCCTTATTACCAAAAAGATATAAACAAGCTAGAACGAGTTCAACGTAGAGTTACCAAAATGATACCTAGCCTAAAGAACAAACCATACGAAGAGCGTCTTAGAGAATTAAATCTATTTCCTTTAACCCAGCGCAGATTAAGAGGTGACTTAATTCAAGTGTTCAAAATCATCAAAGGCATCGACAATATGAAACTGTAGTAAGTACTTCACTATCGACCAATCTAATTACACGCGGAGAAACGGTTGCAAAATTATTGGTAAATCTTTTAACTCACACGAATCTAAGAATTTCTTCTTCAATCGAGTTGTCAACTTGTGGAATGGGCTTCCCCGAAACGTTATAGACTGCATCACCGTTGATTCATTTAAACTCCGCCTAGACAAATATCTCGCATCAAACCCGCGACTGACTGCGTTTGTAAATGAATAACTTTATTTTATCCCCCCCTCAGTTACTAACCCATCTGTCCCCTACTAACTTCCTAATCCTGCCACGGACATTAGTTCCAGGGCAGTAATTCCCTTTCCAATGTTCCCTTACCCACTCTAAACCACTGTTTGGACACTTGATCATCAGTGTTTTGGAGGACAAGCAACCTAGAAGGGTCACTAGATCTGTTGTTGCTTGATTTCCTTTGTACTCCTTTGTACTCTTCCATCTTACAAGACGTGCTGTTGGTAAGTCATGTAATATCCCTATCTTGCCTCATCATACTAAGGGATATGCTAGGCTTCTCTCTCTCTCTCTCTCTCTCTCTCGCTCTCTCTCTCTTCTCCATCTTACAAGACGTTCTGTTGGTAAGTCATGTAATATCCTTATCTTGCCTCACCATACTAAGGGATATGCTAGGCTTCTCTCTCTCTCTCTCTCTCTCTCTTCTCCATCTTACAAGACGTGCTGTTGGTAAGTCATGTAATATCCTTTTCTTGCCTCACCATACTAAGGGATATGCTAGGCTTCTCTCTCTCTCTCTCTCTCTCTCTCTCTTCTCCATCTTACAATACGTGCTGTTTGTAAGTCATGTAATATCCTTACCTTGCCTCACCATACTAAGGGATATGCTAGGCTTCTCTCTCTCTCTCTCTCTCTCTCTCTCTTCTCCATCTTACAAGACGTGCTCTTGGTATGTCATGTAATATCCTTATCTTGCCTCACCATACCAAGGGATATGCTAGGCTTCTCTCTCTCTCTCTCTCTTCTCCATCTTACAAGACGTGCTGTTGGTAAATCATGTAATATCCTTATCTTGCCTCACCATACTAAGGTATATGCTAGGCTCTTCTCTCTCTCTCTCTAACTCTTTCTCTAACTTTCTCTCGCTCTCTCTCTTATCTCGCCTCACCATACTAAGGGATATGCTAGGCTCTTCTCTCTCCCTTCCTTCCCTATCTTCACTTTTGTCTCAGCCCTACATAATTATGTATTTCCCCTTTCCCCATCTACAACTTCTCTTTTCCTCTCATATGTAATACAATCAATCAATCATATAATACTCTTTTATTTATTAATCTCACTATTGCCATACATTCATAATATCATAACACTATCTCAATGGCTTTGCCCTAAAGTTTGAATATTCTTATCATTCCAGCAATTCCTCTGTCATGACATAAATTTCAGACATAACCCGTTTAGTACCAGGAACGTTCTTATCATATTCAGGCAACTATTATACCATTATATTAGGCTTAGGAAGGACCTCTAGCAAAAATAAGGCTTCAAACTATCTCAACCAGCCCTTTTAACTACCACATATTCTTTCTAAGCTGCATAATATCATGCAAATGTAGCATGAATAAAATATTACACACGTCGCTGGTACTCAAAGGGTTAACTGTAATTGATCATATATTCCATGTAGCATTTAGAAACTGAGCCCCTTTAAGACGATGATATCACATATATTTTATTTTAGCAAAGATTGGACGATTTTATTATGCATAAATATGAAAGCCTTCAAGGATTCTCAATTGCACATTGGCTCCTATACTCTGTTTAATCTCATCTGAAGGGAAACTGAATCCCTTTGGAGCTGATTTATGAAACTACTATGTCTCGGCATCATATTAACACCAAGTTTATATAATTAGCACCATTTTTCCACTACAAAATCTTCAAAATAACTTAGAAATCTTGATGGGAACTTAGCAATTTACCGTCAGTTGAAAAAAACCCAGGATATACACATTTTCCCTAACCCGTAGGAAATCGCTTAATATTAACTAGAGCAAAATTAAGAAAATGGTGTGAGCATACTGCTTGGGTTAGACCAACAAATATTATTATTAATTAATTTACGATGGTATTTATTGATCCAATCTGACGCAACTTATACTGCCTTCTAGCTACCATATATAGCTTTAATATTAGTAAACACACAAATAAGCCACTTCAACAGCCTCCTCTCTCTCCAACACCCCTTCTCCTCTTTCTACACTCTTCATAAATTAGGAAAGTAGAAAGTAGGTACGAGGTGCCGTTGTAAAGGCCGCGGCATACAGAAGTCGAACGTTGGCCAACCTACTCCCGAATAGGATGACTTGCAAAATAAATTCAAATTTCAGCTGGTTCGGGTTGAAACGGGTCAATTCGGCCAGGGATCTTGAATATTCTGGGGACGT
Organism: Paralithodes platypus; assembly: GCA_032716605.1. Taxonomy (NCBI): domain Eukaryota; kingdom Metazoa; phylum Arthropoda; class Malacostraca; order Decapoda; family Lithodidae; genus Paralithodes; species Paralithodes platypus. Next base: position 7,059,998 of record CM064551.1, read on the forward strand.
TCTGGGGATGTTCATGGGTGTAGGCGAACATCTGGTGGATCGCCCAGAAGTTAAGTCCGGCGTTAACTTTTGGCCGACATTCTGCTACAAAAACCGTTGAAAAAAGATCGGCTTTCGTTCGGCTTACATTTGTGTTAATGTCTCCTGGTTCGGCCCTTGTTCTGCTCTAATTTCCATTGACGATGTTAAAACGAACTACCCGTACATGGGCCGAACAAGATCCGAACATAAGCCGATAATAATCCGAATCACATGACATTAAATCGATTAACAGCTGAACGAAATATGAATTACTCAATCAAAACACGACATTCCCGAGATAAAGAGACAAATAAGACAAAATGATTCGGTCTATAGTCGATATTACCAAGAACAAGAGTTGAATCAGCTCCCACATCCACGTACAGGAACTTGCCCAGGTGATCAACCACTGCCAGGAGAACAATGGAGTGGTAGTGTTTATAATTGTAGTACAGAGAGCCGCAGTTTCCTGGAGGCTGTATGGCTATGTGCTTGCCATCGATTTCCCCAATGGTGTGCTTGAAGTTTCACCTGTCTTCGAATCCCTTGGCAACCTCCTTCCAACCTTCGGGTGTTGATGGGCAGACAATGACATCTTCCATGTACTCCTGTATTATAGCCTCGCATGTCTCCCGTACTGCCTGGGATATTGTATTGGCACCAACACGAAAGTTTAACGCCATGCTCTTGTATGCTTCGCCCGTTGCCAAAAATCGTAGTGTCATGGCAACTTTCAAACCTGGCTCCAGGGGCTTCTTCCAATTTGTGGTGTCCTTCTTGATCCGGGGTGTAACACGGTGTACTATCTCATTGAAGAGGTCCTCGTCCATACGGAGATAGTACTTGTAGGTATCCCTGTCCGTCTCCAATAGCTCCTTCAGCAGTTGGTGGTAGTGTCCGTGGGTGACTCTCTGGGCGACCCAAGGCTTGACGCTGCAGCTTCGTGGTTTCCTGGCTCGTACACGGTGCTCACGCAGCTTCTTCAGGAGGGTTGCGATGAGTAGCTGGTGGTTGAGGGATGCTACAACAAGCACCTGGAACTTGATGGCCATCTCCAACTCCTCCTTCATGACATCACTGGGTGGATCGAGTTCCGGGAGGGCCATGTTGCCTCATACCGACCTTCCGGCAAATCCTCTGCACGCCGGATGCGTCTCCCCGACAAAGGCCACTCTGCAGGGTTGAAGAACAACAAGGAACGGACTACGCTTTCCTGGAACGCCAGCATAGTCATCTTCCTGCGGGGGTTGCACTTCTTGAAGAGTACGAAGGCATTGAAGAGGGCCATTTGGATGAAGTAGAATACGATCTTCTTCGTCCGTTTGACCGTCCTTCGCTGGATGGGGTAGTACTGGATCATCTGATCGAAATAATCCACCCCACCCATGTGGCGGTTGTAGTCGTCAACACAAACGGGTTTCATGATATTCTTGCGACTCCGCTGTCACCTGCCTTGTACCTTCTTCTTGACTGCTTTGGTATGGTGCTCTGGTCGTGGAAGGTGGACACCATGTTGACAATCCGTTTGTCTTTCCAAAGCATGACTAGGGTTGTGCCGTTGTTCATTGCCTCTATTGCATCGTCTTCCAGTGTCGCTGCATGGGCAATGTCGCCAACCGCTTCGGAGCCCCTCGTGCAAGCCTCAGGGTGCCACACACATAGATCTGGTGGTGTGTGAGCATGTGCTGGCACAGGTCAACTGAGTAGTAAAAGTTGTCCATGAACAACATGTAACCCAGGCCTTGCAGGGACTCCGTTAAACCCTCAACCGTTTTCTGGAGAGTTTGACCAATACCAGTGTAGACTTGAAAGTCATACACGAAACCAGTTGTGGACTCTGCCAGGATGTACAGCTTGATGGCGTACTTCTGAGGCTTCATCGGGTTGTAGCACCTGAATGAAAGGCGACCCTTCCACCCAAGGCAGCCTTCGTCGATGGACGCCTTCCTCTCCGGGACGTAGGCAAGCTTGAAGCCAGCAAGCAGGTAGCGCATCACCGTGCGGATCTTCACTAGCCTGTCTTTGGTCTGCTTGATGACTGCCTTGCTGTTGAATGTGTGGAAATTGCTCAGCAAGGCTTGGAACTTGGAGACTTGCATGGTCTTGCGAAAAGTTGGGTAATCATGGACTCCATCATTTAACCAGTAGTGACGCACAGTGGGGAGTTTGTTCACACCCATGAGGAAGTACAGGCCAAGGAATTTGGCCATGTCCTCCTCACTGACTGTTGTCCAGAGAGAACCAACGAATAAGGCATATGCGTTGGTCTCACTCACCAGGAATCTGAGCAGTTCTCTTGTAAAGAAGAGCTGGAAGTACTGCAATGGTGTCACTGGTGCTGGAACCCGCAAGCCAGGGGTTCCAGTGAAAGGATCAACGTTGGGTGTGAACGGGTCTGAAGTCCACTCGTGATCCTCAGCATACGCGGTGGGGGGGCGTTGAGGTGCACGTGCTGAGAGAGCACCACGTCGTCCACCTGGACGACGTATGTGACCTCTGCGGCCCCTGGGCCTACCACCTCGGCCCTTCATGGGCCCAGGTTTTTGGCGGGGAGGGGGTGGGGGGTCGTCTTCTGCAGAAGACGAAGGGGGTGGGGGTGATGGTGGATGTGATGAGGGTGATGGAGAAGGTGCTGTGGTGGAGTCAGGCCGTGGGGGTGATGGTGGATGTGATGGAGAAGGTGCTGTGGGTGGATGAAGTAGGGCAGGAGGAAGCCTTTGTGGAAGCTCCTCATCGATTGCCGCAGCAATCTCGTCGTGCATGATTTGGCGATGTTCAGGCGGAAGAAACGCCATGTAGCGCGCCTCGCTGCCCCCGCTGCTAGCCAAGGAGATCAGCGAGGGGGAGGCTACGTGAGCAAAAAGGAATTGTGATGGCGGGGTGTTTAGACTACCCACCGGCAGGAGTGAAGCCAGGATGCGGGGGCTGTCTGAGATGTTGCTGGCCGGTGATTCTACCTGAGGTAACAAGGGACCGCCATGCACGGTGCGTGAAGTAGGAGAAGAATAGAATGATGATGTGTTGAGGTCCGGGAATGGTAGTGGTGTGAAGCAATGAGTGGATGTTGATGGTTGTGGTGTGAAGAGATGAGTGGATGTTGATGGTAGGATGGGTGCTGGTAGGAGGGGTGTTGGTTGGATGGGTGGGGATGGATGAGGTGGGGCGATGCGTAGTGATGTACGGGGTAGGGGGATGGGTGGGGTTGTACGGGGTAGGACGACGGGAGTTGATGAGCGACATAGGGCGATGGGTGTTGAGCGAGGTAGGGCGATGGGTGTTAATGAGCGAGGTAGGGCGACGGGTGTTGATGAGCGGCGAGGTAGGGGGACGGGTGTTGATGAGCGGCGAGGTAGGAGGACGGGTGGAGTTTGTGTGGAGGTGGAGGTGCTGAAGGGTCGTCATCATCGATGACAGTCCTCCTCCTCTTCCCCCTGGGCGGTGGAGAAGGGCTAAAATCCTCATCGATCCACTCCTCTTCATCACTCCCCCCCATGTCGTCTTCGCTTTCACTCTCGCTACTCGTCATGTCCAGGATTGTGGCGAGGACGGAGGCCAGCTGGTCCTCCGGGATGGGTCGATTCTTACTCATGGCTGGCTGCTCTAGACTACTTGATGTGTAACTGATCTGAAAGGGGGGGGGGGGGGGGGTATAACCAAAATACAAAACAGAACAACAAAATCAAAAAATTATATATATATATATATACTGTATATATTATTATTTCCAGTATCCATTATTAGTATTATTGTTGTACCCCCCCCTCCCCTTCCCCCCCCATATATATATATAATATATTATATATATATATATATATATACAACAAATATATATATATAATATTATATCAAACTACAATTAAAAAACAAAAAAGAAAAACAAAACAAAACAAAATATGTATATATATATATTGTTACGTATATTGATTTAGAAGTGGTTAACTAAATAAATGAAGATAGAACACTTAAGGTGTAAGTGTAGCAAAACAGCTGAAGGCCAAAATAACGTAAAATATTAAAGTTAGTTCTTTTGTCACTTGCTTTCCCTCAGTTGTTGGGACAGTTATCCTTTATACTCCGATACACTTCAATTATATTTAATCAGTAAACTAGTTAAAGTTACATTTAAAGATTAATATGAAATAGGCTATTTATAACGAATACAAAAGTTCATATGCAAGCAAAGTTTTAAGACACTAGAATATCTCAATTAATCTTGATTATCAGCAAAGTATTAAGATTTTTTATATATAATTAATTTAAGTTTGTTAACCCTCTAAAGAATTTTTTATTCTTTCTATGTTATCTCGTTATTCTTAGTTTATTATTATTATTCTCCTTTAGTATTTATCTTATTTATTCTTATTACTGAAAGACATTTTACTAAATAAAAATGGTAAGGAAATATTATAAAGTCACATATAAAAGGGAATTATATTTATAAACGTAAATAAGGTATTTTACAATTAATCAAAATAATAAGCAATGAAAGTTATGATAGAGTTTCAGGATCGTTTTGCATACGTTCTGATTTCACTAAAGTACAAATTAAAGAATAATAGTCAGGTAAGCATTTAACTTATACAAGGCTTAATCCTTAATTATGAATGACAATAGCTGTACATCCAGTTAGTTAATCGTTAATATGTAAAGTAGAATATTCACTCACAAATCATCTCTGAATCAAACATTAATTCTAATCACCAAAATTTAACAGTAATTCAAAATATATATCTCTCCAATTAAATTAAACATAAATGATTTCTCCAAGTAAATTAAACATATATGATTTCTCCAAGTAAATTAAACATATATGATTTCTCCAAGTAAATTTAACATATGATTTCTCCAAGTAAATTAAACATATATGATTTCTCCAAGTAAATTAAACAGTAAATAAAATTATTTATTTCTCCAATCACAAAATCTTAAAGCAAATGAGTGTATGTTTTCGACATACCTCTGGTTAATTAATAGTCACAAATAATCCCTAACTAACGTGTAAGAGGTCGCTCCCGGACGCAACTTAACACGTAATAATATACAAGCCTTTGAAGTCTGTCTCGTCTCCCCACCACACTGCTCGTGTTCCCCAGTTAGAAATGTACTAGTTTGAATTATCAAATCCCTGTCTTATATATCGTTCTCTGGACCTAGCTAACCAATCAGGAGGTAGGAAGCAGGTGCCGGGACCAGTAAGAAGGCAGGAAACACGTCGACCAGTTACAGGTGAGAAGCATGTGAACGAGGCCCGTGAGTGGTTGGGGGCAGTAGGGAGAAGGGGGCTGGTTCCGTCTCGTCCGGTAGTTTGCCCCTCCACGTCCACACAAACTTGGCTGGTTTCTCTCTCTCTCTCTCTCTCTCTCTCTCTCTCTCGTAAGCAAGGTGAGTTGTTGCCACGAGGTAATTGTAAAGCCACGTTCAACAGGTTGGTCTGGCCACATGACATCCGGTCGGTACGGATGTTACACCTCCACCGCTAGAAAAGAGTTCAATAGGAGGAAAGTATAGGACACATTTTCAGACTCTTGACAGACAATCTGCCAACACATTCTGGACCCCCTTGATGTGTTTGACATCTAAGGCGTACTCCTGCAGCAACAAGCTCCAACGTGTCAGTCTCTGATTCTTGTTTTGGAACTTGTGAAAAAACATTAATGGGTGATGGTCAGTATATACAGTAATGGAACCAGGGGCAGATTGAACATAAACACTAAAGTATTGGAGGGACAAAATCAATGCTAACAGCTCCTTTTCTATGACAGAGTAATTACATTGAGCAGAATATAACTTTTTACTAAAATAGCAAACAGGATTCAATACATTACAGTCATCCTCCTGGAGTAACACTGCTCCGACCCCAGGTATTACTTGCATCAACAGCTAGGGAGAAAGATCTGGTGAAATCAGGGGCACGGAGAACAGGATTGTTAGAGAGAATGTATTTAGTAGTACTGAAAGCCTCCTCACAATCGGAGGACCACTCAAACTTCACATCCTTTCGGAGAAGATCTGTTAAAGGTGCTGTTAACCTTGAACAATTTAAAATAAACCTCCTGTAGTATCCAATTATCCCTAAATATCTTTGGATTTCTTTCTTATTGGTAGGTGTTGGGAAATTAGAAATTGACTCTACTTTAGCATGAGGAGGTGCAACCTGACCCTGTCCTACTATATACCCAAGATATTGGACAGTACTCTTAATGAAAGTGCACTTTTTTAAGTTCACTACAAGAATTGCTTCAGCAAGGTTAGCAAAAAGCAGTCTGATTTGTTTGAGATGTTCTTCCCATCTATGGGAAAAAAGAAGGATATCGTCAATGTACACCACACACCCAGGTACCCCTTCAGTCACCTGATTCATGAGGCGCTGAAAAGTAGCTGGAGCGTTTTTCAGGCCATAAGGCATTACTTCACAGCAGAAGGCTTGATTGTTTACCACAAAACATGAAATCTCCCTTGCTTTGGGTGTTAGAGGTACTTGCCAATATCCTTTCATAAGGTCAATTTTACTTATAAAACTGGCAGTGCCAATCTGGTCAATACAATCATCAATCCGTGGCAGTGGATAAGTATCATTCTTTGATAAGGCATTGACTTGTCTGTAGTCCATACAAAATCTATAACTCCCATCTGGCTTAGGCACAAGTGTGACCGGACTACTCCACTGGCTTAAGGCTCTAGTAATTATGGCATTGGACAACATGAAATCTAATTAAACTTGCAGAATACTCCTGCGCTGTGGTGAGACACGGTATGGGGATAATTTGATGGGTGCTGCATCCCCGACATCTATGTCATGCACGGCCAACGAGGTGAGCCCTGGAGTATCACGGAACACACTGGGAGACTGTGATAAAACATTGATTAGTTCTTTAGCTTTCTCTGAGGGAAGATGACATAATTTAGTTGGTAATTTCCCCCAGGCTACTGAATTATATTTAAAGTTGGATAGACCACAAGACAAGTCAAAATCGATACCTTCAGGATCTGGGACAGTCTGCTGCGGGAAAGGACTACAAACATCACCCGCACCAGGATGTCCACAGGTCCTTATTACTGCCACAGTAGGAGAATCTGGAGGAGAGGAATCAGGGGACCTATGATAGGGTTTTAACATATTTATGTGAAATACTTGCTTAGGCTTCCTCCTGTCTGGGATAGCCACCAAGTTTAGTGATAATCCCGGAGATTCTGTTGGAACCGCACGGGTAACAAACAAATGCAAAGGTACCCCCTTATCCCTATCACCTACATTTTCTTTACAATGTTTTCTTAGCCTAACTGGCAAGGGCACCAGAGGATTTTCAGGTAAATTTTGTTTGGGCTTACCTGTCATCTGGCAGGTGTGACACATTTTACAAAACTCCACTACATCGGCACGCATACCGGGTCAGTGGAAGTGGGTTCTAATGCGCTCTCGAGTTTTTCTCACCCCTAAATGCCTTGCTAAGGTTATTTCATGGGCCATTTCTATTATGTCTTTCCGACACGGCTTGGGAGCGACTACCTGATGCACGTCCCATGCCCAGTCATCAATAGGTCTACGTGGCTGTCTCCACCTATGCCACAAAACTCCTTTCTTTATAATTATAAAAGCATTCACCCCTCTCCTTCTCATTCTCACACTCTTCTTCACTCATGGCACTGGCAGCTATCTCTTTACACTCAATGTCATATCGCTGCAACTCTACCAGGCCACTAGGACGATTAGGAGCAGTTTCATGATTATTATTAGGCTCAAGATTTGCCATAAATGTGTCAGACAGATCTACTACAGTTTCCGCATCAGGCACAGTTAGAGCATCATTCATTATTCTTTTATCCCTTTCATTTTTTTGCACATTTGGAACATCAGGCACAGTTGGTACACTATCAGAGGTAACTCCTACATTTGGTATAGATAAAGGGACAGCATTCATAGGGAAAACATGTTGTACTTCCTTAGCAAGCTCACTGGGTAGTGGCTTGACAACAGGGGAAAATTGCAAGACGGGGTCTGGTCGGACCCTCTTAACAGCCAAATCATTCCCCAAAAGGAGTACCTCCTTAGCAAGCTCACCGGGTAGTGGCTTGTCAACAGGGGAAAATGGCAAAGCGGGGTCTGGTCGGACCCTCTTACCAGCCACATCATTCCCCAAAAGGAGTGTTACCCCAGGCACAGGGATGTCCTGAGGCCTACACAAAGCTATACAGGCTTTACCCTTCAGCAAATCACACTCAATCTCGCCATTCACCAAGTTAGCAGAAAACTGACCTCCAGCACCTCTCATTATTACTGATTCGCCAGTTGGGCATTCAAAATAAGGATTCACCATGAGGGTGCTAGTAGAACCAGTATCTCTCAAGATATTTACCTCATGTACACACCCATTCATTTTCACATAACCAGATGAAATAAAGGGAAGGTAACTGTCTTGAACTGATGGGAATTTTACTGCATATTTACCCTGGACTGCTGGGAAAACGTCTACAGGCTTAAGCCTCGTGGGTGGCATCACAAACGCTACTACTCCATATCCTGTCGGGTTTAAGTTAGTAGCTAGGTACTCCTTCTGTCGGGAGTCCTGCATCAAAGACACATTTGGGTCGCTTTGATAATTATTTAAGATAGCTAGGTACTCCTGTCGAGAGTCCTCCATCAAAGGCACATTTGGGTGGTTTTGGTTATTTGGGGAGGCAGTTACGGCGGATACTTTCGGCCCCGATCTCTCGGCTCCCTCCTTAGCCCAACACTGATAAGCTAAGTGGCCTCTCTTGCCACAATAGGTACACCCTTTCGGAGATACATTCCCCTTGTAAGCATTATTATTATTAGTTTGGGCCCCACCTCTGTTACCATTACCAGGAGAGTCACATTCTTAGTTGGGGGAGCATTTTTGTTTGGCTTACGTGGGGAGACGTTACAGGCTTTTGCGAGTGACTAGAATTATCAGATTTGTGATTGGAGAACTTAATATTATCATAGGGTTTTTCCCACGAAATTTGTTATTTAGTACATAAGTATCAGCCATGTCTGCAGCTTCGGCAAGAGTTTCTACCTTTTTCCCTCTCAAATGATAGGCTACTGGTGAATCAAAAACTCATGAAGCCTTTAATTACTTTAGAAACATCAGAAATCATGCCAACACTGTATTAAACCTAACTAAATCAAACTTTCTCCACAAGCAGGCAAATAAACTTCTAAATAATCCAAAATGATAACACAATATTTTGGTCTACTCTTAACTCATTTAAATCCAACTTCACTACTGCTTCATCCATTCCACCATTAAAATCTCCGACTGGCAATCTTGTAAGTGACCCACGAGGTAAAGCTAACCTTCTTGCGGATATTTTCTCCACCAACTCAACCTTAGATGAAATAAATCAAGATGTCCCTGTACTTAATTTTAATTCGCCTGAAATTCCCTCACTTAAGATCCACACCAGACATGTCAAAACTATTTTGCAGAATCTCTCAGTAGATAAGGCTCCTGGTCCAGATGAAATTCCTCCAATAGTACTTAAGAATTGCTCCTTGGTGCTCGCTCCTGTATTGGGCAAAAAAATTCCGTCTGTGTACTTCTACCTCATGCTTCCCAGTACCCTGGAAAGAAGCAAACATCCATCCAGTTCCTAAAAAAGGTGCATCTTCAGATCCATCAAACTACAGGACCAATAGCTATAACTTCCACTCTTGGTAAAACTTGAAATTATATTAAATAATCACATAATTAAGCATCTTGAGAATAATAAATTAATACAGTGATAGGCAGTATGGTTTTAGACGATGTCGATCAAGTGCAGACATGCGTTGCCTTGTTACGCATCAAATCAACCAAGCTACAGACCAACATGGTGAAACACATACAATAGCACTGGATATATCAAAGGCATTTGATAGAGTCTGGCATCAATCCTTATTGTCGAAGATGTCACACTACGGCCTTGCATCATTAGTGCCACTAATTTCTTCTTATCTTCATAACAGAAAAATACGTGTAATGGTAGATGGCCTTTATTCTCAATTTCACTCAATAAATGCTGGTTTTCCCCAGGGATCAGTTTTGGCCCCAATTCTGTTCCTCATTATATCAATGATCTCATATCTACCACTCATAATCCAATACATTCCTACACAGATGACTCAACACTCCACAGTTCCTTCACATTTACCAATTCTTTCACCCAACCCGATCTTATAAATTCAAAAATAAACACTGCAACTTCTCTGAACCAGGACCTTTCTAGAATTAATGGATGGGGACAAAAGAATCTAGTTTCCTTTAATGCACAGAAAACCAAATACATTCAATTTTCTATCCGACAGAATCTCACTGACTCCCATATATTTTGTAATGATGTAATATTCCCAACTTCACCCTAGTTTTCATTGACATTTCTCGGTGTTTGTAACATTAACTACTAACTTGAGCTGGACACATTTATGGGTAGAAGCATTGCTAAGAATGCCTCTAAAAAAACTGGGACTTCCTGTACAGAGTTCGAGAATTCGTCATGACGAGGCAGGTGGCCGTGATATATAAGAAGTCATGTGCATTCTCATATGGATTACTGTTTCACCTCTGTGGGGTGGAAGTGGAGCATGTTTGCATTGAGGCCGTTGGACAAAATTCAAATTAATAAAGCTATTAGATTAATCAATAACCCTGCAATCACACAGGACTCTTCCCTACATTATTCCATACGAAGAGAAACGTTGCATCCCTTGCATTATTCCTACAGATATTTTTTTCCACAGCAATTGTTCCGAGGAACTTGGCTTCAATTGTGGCCGCCTCTCCACATATTTCCCCGTAGAACTAGTGCCGGCAGCTGAGAGGCGACCAGTTAATTTACACTTCTCTCCTCCACAACTGCAGAGAACGTTCTGCCTTATCAGACAAAATTTCAATTTTATCCTCAGAGCTACTACTCTTTTGAAGTCAACTTCCCTCGAATTTGCTTTCCACAAAAAACCTACAATCTACAAAATGTTTTTTAAATCCAGTTGTTACCAAACCATTTTTAAATGATGTAGGATGCTTAGGAACACCTGGACCTTTTAGTTTTTTATCTGGGTTTGTTTTTTTCCCTTCCTCCGTTCATTGTCTCTGAAAAAAAAAAAAACAAAAATCACCAAACCTCTACCTTCCAGTTGGGAAGTTCTCAAGAAAGATTAACCTCTTTTCAGGACCTTATACCCTCTGTACATCTTATACTTGTTAGCCAGTTATTTAAAGCTTTGTTCATGGTCCTGGGCAAACACCGTATGAGTTTCCTCAAATTTTGTATGGAAGTCTTTCTGAAAGTCTGTCCTATCTGCTTCAGGCAAGCAGTTTGTATGTTTTGTTAGAATGGCCTGCTTTGAGATAGTCATAGTCTTGCCAAACCTCAGACTCTACTGAGTATGCGTTTCCCGACCTTGTCCTGTCAACAATCCGTTTTGCAACATAAATGGCCACCAATCCCTTGTCCACCGCCATACCTTGTAGCAACCTCCTCGAAACAACATCAAAAAAGTCCTGAACATTGTCTTCGCGTGAACGGGGGGAATTACACTAGTCATGGTTTAATCCCGGAGGGGGAGCAAAAGCACAATAACAACGGTTTTTTGGCCTCGGTTTTGAGCAAGTTAATTGGGCCATTCGATATTCATGATCTAGCTGTAGCTGAGTTTGGTGTGCCTCGGCTTGTTGGTGCCTGTATTTTGGGGGGGAGTTTGAGTTTGTGCTTGCAGCTGAGGCATCTGCCTGGGCAAGCATTGTTAACCTAGCTAAACCATCAAGTATATTGCTCAGGGGTAAATCCCTCTGGCAAATGATCACCCAAACCGCATCTGTATCCCATGGAGGGTCGAGTCCTCCACCAGCCGCTCCATTTGGCTCACCGCCCTCGGCTCCGCCATGGCTCACCGCCCTTGTCCCCCGTTATGCTCACCGCCCTCGTGAATCCCAAATAACTCTGACCTTTTTGTATTTATCTAGCTATTTCAGGCTTTGACAATGTCACGAGACCGTTAGCTCAAGATACAAGGCTAGTACTAGTTAACTCTGCCTTGGACAAGTGATTCGATTTGTTTGTCATCGGCAACAGGTGACGGAATCTAAGAAATTCCTTAACATCTTCCTTATTAATAATTTCAGGGCATGATTATGGTATTATATAAACTTAGTGAAAACCTTATACAACAACGAATCCTTGCGAAGGGTCGCCAGTTCATCTGTACGGATCTTGATTTAGAAGCGGGTTAAACTAAATAAATGAAGATAGAAAACAGTTTAAGGTGGTAAGTGTAAGGCAAAAACAGCTGAAGGCCAAAAGAACGTAAAATATTAAAGTTAGTTCTGTTGTCACTTGCTTTCCCTCAGTTGTTGGGAACCAGTTATCCTTTATACTCTGAGACACTTCAATTATATTTAATCAGTAAACTAGTTAAAGTTACATTTTAAAGTTTAATATGAAATAGGCTTATTTATAACGACAAATACAAAAGTTCGTATGCAAGCACAGTTTTAAGACACTAGAATATCTCAATTAATCTTGATTATCAGGCAAAGTATTAAGATCTTATATATATAATTAATTTAAAGTTTGTTAACCAACCCTCGAAAGAATGTTTTACTCTTTCTATTTCTATGTTATCTCGTTATTCTTGTTTATATTATTATTCTACGTTAGTATTTTATCTTATTTATTCTTATTACTGAAAGACATTTGACCTAAAATAAAAAATGGTAAGGGAAATATTCAACAAAGTTAACATATAAAAGGGAATTATTTTTATTTATAAACCGTAACATAAGGTAATTTACAATTAATCAAAATAATAAGCAATGAAAGTTATGATAGAGTGTCAGGATCGTTTTGCATGCGTTCTGATTTCACTAAAGTACAAATTAAAAGAAATAATAGTCAGTGTAAAGCATTTAACTTATACAAGGCTTATTAATCCTTAATTCTGAAATGGACAATAGCTGTACCAATCCAGTTAGTTAATCGTTACTATGTAAAAGTAGAATATGCAACTCACAAATCATCTCTGAATCAAACATAAATTCATAATGCACCAAAATGTAACAGTAATTCCTTCAAATATATATCTCTCCAAAGTAAAAATTAAAACATATCATGATTTCTCCAAGAAAATTAAACAAATCTATGATTTCTCCACAGCAAGTAAATTAAACATATATGATTTCTCCAAGTAAATTAAACATATATGATTTTCGCCAAGTAAATTAAACATATGATTTCTCCAAGTAAATTAAACATAATATGATTTCTCCAAGTAAATTAAACAGT
>CM064551.1:7073402-7095902 GCA_032716605.1 Paralithodes platypus
AATTCTGTCCCGAGCAAATGATTAATTTAATTGTATTCACCCTTCCAATACCGATGACGTCTTTGTTATTTCATATCAGCTTCATTTAGACGATTTTATTATACATAGGGTTGTTAATACTTGACACCTGACTGGCAAGAAAGGTCTTATTATTGACAAATAAATAGAGCGAAAGGTTTCAAAATCGCCAAGCTAATGAAACGAACGTCTTATAATTTCAAAACTAATATACTAAACATGAGGGAGAAGGGGGTCCAGAAAAAGCGACTACCTTCCCCTTAAATCCCTTCAGTACCGGTGAAGTCCTTTCAACTTTAGTCTGGCTACTATTAGACGATTTTATTGAGTTTTAAAAAGGGCCTCCTGCACAAAACAGGCTTCGAAAAACCTCACTTAACTATATTTAGTACCACAGATCCTTCCAAAACTGCACAAAATCGTCTAAATTTAGCCAGAATATAATTAGAAACACGTCGCCGGTACAGAAAGGGTTAACTAAACATATCTACAAACCCCGTCCACCCCCCACTTCTCTCTCTCTCTCTCTCTCTCTCTCTCTCTCTCTCTCTCTCTCTCTCTCTCTCTCTCTCTCTCTCTCTCTCTCTCTCTCTCTCCCTCCCTTATACTGGCACATTTCCTTCATAGTCTTCACCACAGCGGCGGTCAGGGAGATGATTGGTGGGATCAGATCATTGGTAATGAGAATGGATCGAGTGCCGCCCAAACGTCTTTACAACCCTGGCGAAACCTTCTTCGTTCCTAGATTTTTCTGGCCCCCTTCTCCCTCGTCCCTAGCCCCATTAGTTTTCAAATTTTAAGACGTTCGGCCCCTTAGTTTGGCGATTTTAAGACCTTCCGTCCCATTTGTTTTGTCAATATTTAGACTTTTCGTGTTACTTAGGTGTTGATTTTTTCCTGGCGAGCGATAGCTAGCCTGTAATTTAAGAGGAAGCGGCCCTCGGCCGGGACATTTTTCTATCGAAAAATGTACACATTGATCTTAAAGGATGGTCTTCTAATAATAATAATAATACAAATATTTATTCAGTTATCAATTTACAGAGTTGGTACCACATAGTATGTTACATATATGACATGTACCAGCCTTGCATAATTCCAACTAAGGATAGCCCAATAAGGCCGTTAGGCGTATTTCCATTGGGGTCCTTGGGTTCCTTCTGCGGGTGTTTTTATAAGGTTGATGGAAGTCTAGGGAGGAAACTTAAAAAATAGTAAAAATATACATAAACGAGCAAATAAATACGCTCATCCCCGTTTAATGAGAATAAATACGCCCATCCCCGTTTAATGAGAATAAATACGCCCATCCCCCCTTAATGAGAATAAATACGCCCATCCCCCATTAATGAGAATGGACCGAGTGGAGCCCAAACGTCTTTACAACCCTGGCGTCCCCTTCCTTGTTTCTATATGTTGCTTTCCTATCTCCTCCACCTTAAGGGGGGATGGTAAATTCTTAGGTCGATTCTATAATAATGTATATATTGTTTATCTAGTTTCCTCCCTTGACCTCCATCAAACTTTAAAAAAACATCCATTAGATCCCCCTACTAGATTAATCTGTACATTTTCGGTAGAAAGATGTCCCGGCCGAAGGCCCTTTCTTTCAATATTACAGGTTCACTTTGGTTCGCAAGGACAAAAATCGACACCTAAATAGGACGAAAAGTCTTAATATTGACAAAGAAATGGAGCGAAATGTCTTAAATCGACAAACTAATATGTCGAACCTCTTAACATTCAAGAAACAATGGGAATAAACATGAGGGAGAAGCGGGTCTAGAAAAACTCCCCATCTCCCCTTAAACTGAGATAAAGTGTTCATTGTTGTTGTCGGATTGTGTGAACGTGTGTTCCTTCTACCCGAGGCGTTCTGTCCTTCTACTCATAATACATTCCTATGCAGACTCAACACTCCACAGTTCCTTCACATTTACCAATTCTTTCACCCAACCCGATCTTATAAATTCAAAAATAAGCACTGCAATTTCTCTGAACCAGGACCTTTCTAGAATTGAAGAATGGGGACAAAAGAATCTAGTTTCCTTTAATGCACAGAAACCAAGTACATTCAATTTTCTAACCGACAGAATCTCACTGACTCCCATATATTTTTTAATGATGTAAATATTCCCACTTCCCCTAGTATTGACATTCTCGGTGTAACATTAAACTGCTAACTTGAGCTGGACACATTATGTTAGAAGCATTGCTAAGAATGCCTCTAAAAACCTGGGACTCCTGTACAGAGTTCGAGAATTCTTCACTGACGAGCAGTTGGCCGTAATATATAAAAGTCATGTGTTCTCGAATGGATTACTGTTCACCTCTGTGGAGTGGAAGTGGAGTGGTTGCATTGAGGCAGTTGGACAAAATTCAAAATAAAGCTATTAGATTAATCAATAATCCTGCAATCACACAGGACCTTCCTACATTATCCATACGAAGAAACGTTGCATCCCTTGCATTATTCTACAGATATTTTCACAGCAATTGTTCCAAAGAACTTGCTTCAATTGTGCCGCCTCTCCACATCTTTCCCCATAGAACTAGGGCAGCTGAGAGCGCCCATGAATTTACACTTTCTCCTCCACAATGCAGAACTTCCCTAGAACTACTACTCTTTGGAATTCACTTCCCTCGAATTGCTTTCCACAAACTTACAATCTACAAATGTTTAAATCCAGTTGTTACAAAAAAATTATGAATGGAGGATGCCTGTAGGCACATGGACCTTTTTGTTTTATCTGTGTTTTTCCTTCCTCCGTTCATTGTCTCTTAAAAAAAAAAAAAAAAAAATATATATATATATATATATATATGTGTCCACGGTGTCAAACCGCAGAGACTTTGTTTGAAGATTGTTAATGTATATGATAAGGAATACAAGAAAATTAACCTGAAATAGCATTGTTTTTTTGGCCATACCCTCTCCTCCAAACACATAATATGAACTATAAACCATAATTGTATCTTTCCCTATACAATAATACAGACTAGAAATAATGGATTTGGCTTTTGTTTGACACCCTGTAATGTGTCAATAATTTAGAGCAAGATATAGGTTAACCCATACTATACCGCTGACGTCCTTTTCATTGTAGTCTGGCAACTGTTAGACTATTTGATTAAGCTTAGGAAAGACGTCTAACCATGAAAAGGCTACACAATATCTCAATTTCCATTTTGGTTACTACATATCCTCCCTAAGTTGAATAAAATCGTTTAATAGTTGCCAGCATAGGATGATATGGACGTCACTGGCACTGGACGGGTTAACTAACATAAATGAAATCCTACATATGCGAACTTCCCACTTGTTAGGCTTTCACGGTCCAGTTATCCCTAAGACATGCGAGTCTGGCATTGCAAGCTCATATAGTGTGTTTACCTTCCATGTGTACCTGTGTTGTGTGTATCTTCATCTGCCGTGTGTACCTGTGTTGTGTGTATCTTCATCTGCCGTGTGTACCTGTGTTGTGTGTATCTTCCATATGTACCTGTGTTGTGTGTATCTTCATCAGTTATGTGTACCTGTGTTGTGTGTATCTTCCATATGTACCTGTGTTGTGTGTATCTTCATCAGTTATGTGTACCTGTGTTATGTGTATCTTCATCTGCCTGAGTTGTGTGTACCTCGGTTTCGTGTGTATTTGCTATGTGTATCTGAGCTGGGGGTAATCTGTAGAGCCAGGTGTAAATGTATTTAACTGTACACTTGCACTAAAATATTTGTATTTTTTATAATTTGTAACATTCCAACGTTTTGTTATCTTCTGGCTATGGACAATGCTTTCAGTCAGTGGTGTTTGGGTTAGATTAATTATTGTAAAGGGTGGCGAAATGCAACATACCGTATTATATTGTATAACATTATACTGTATATCACAGAATACTTACATACAGTATAAGCGGTATATGTGCTATATGTGCTATATGTGTTCAACATACCGTATTATATTGTATAACATTATACTGTATATCGCAGAATACTTACATACAGTATAAGCAGTATATGTGCTATATGTGCTCAAGTTCGTTGGCGCTACCTATAATATCGATGTTGGTCATATAGAACATGTAGATTACACATAGATTACATGTACAGTCGGCCAAATAAGTGATTTCTCGGCACCAAGTATATTTCGATCAATAATTGGTATCAGCAATGTCTAAAACTTGATTGATTAGTTTCGAGTGAGATATACAATTATGTTCCTATACTTAACCACCTTATTCAACATCTGACAGACATTAATACATCACATAATGAGCCAAACAGTACTTATGATGGCTTGTATTGCATTTATATTTAAGGAGGTAGTGCTGTTTGTTTTGGTCTATATAGTTGTGTATTTATATATATTATAAGTTTCTTCGCTAGAACCCATCAAACTTAAAGAAACACCACCTAGAACCTTTTTACATTTTTCGGTAGAAAAATTTCCCGGCCATAGTCTGATTCCTTCTAAAATTGCAGACTCGATATCGCTCGTCAGGAAAAAATCGACACGTAAATGGCACGAACAATCTTAATATTTACAACGAAATGAGGTGAAAGGTCTCAAAATCATTAAACTAACGGAACGAACGTCTTAAAATATCAAAACTAATATGCCAAACATGAGGGAGAAGGGGATCCAGAAAAAGCGAGTACCACCCCCTTATTCCACTTAATGGCGTATTGGATACATTTAGAGCCTTTCAATTAGCTGTATTCCTTTGACGTATCATGCTTGTGTATTTGATGGATTAAGGGGAGATAGTGCGTTTTTCTGGGCCCTCTTCTCTCTTGTGCTTAGTCCCATTGTTGTTGTTTTTTAGATTTAAAGACGTTCGGACCATTAGTTTGGCGATTTTAAGACTATGCCCCATTTATTTGTCAATATCAAGACCTTTTGTGCCATTTAGGTGTCGATGTTTTCCTGGCGAGCGATAGCGAGCCTGTAATTTTATGAGGAAACGGCCTTCGGCCGGGAAATGTTTCTACCGAAAAATGTAAACATTTATCTTGAAGGGGGCTCTAGCGGGTGTTTCTTACAGGTTGATGGAGGTCTAGGGAGGAAACTAAAAAATATATAAAAAATCCAAAAATTAAAGCAAATATACAGTATATATAAGCCCATTTCCTTTAACCCAAAATTCAGATCAAAGAACTCGCTCTGTTCCTTCTCCATCACACGCACTGAAAACACACAAATCCTATCTACACACAGACACACACACACACACACACACACACACACACACACACTACTGTAACTATCACACACATGCTATAGTCGGTTTATTTCCAGCTGATGGCAAATTGAATCCTCTAGCAGCGGATTTCTCGATACTAAATGATACAATATGAAACTACTATGTGTCTGCATCATCTTATTGCCAAGTGTTCACAATCGGTAACATATTTTGCTACACAATGTTCGTAATAGGCAAGTAATTAAGATTGATACGTGGCAATATACCATTAGCTGGGAACAAATGAACTATAGTATCACATGCAATCTGTACACACTCCGACCACATACACACTATTACTCACACACACACACACATGCACATACACTTCCTCCACACACACACACACTATCTCTCTACACACACGCAATATCCTCGCACAGACATTATTGCCACCTACGTACACTCTTTCGCTCTCTCTTTCTCTCTCTCTCTCTCTCTCTCTCTCTCTCTCTCTCTCTCTCTCTCTCTCTCTTTAACGGAAAATTAACACTCAGCATTAGTTATGATATAGAGCTGAAGAGGTTGATCACAACTACCATTTATATCATGTATTCATTAGTATTATTTTTAGGGGGGGGGGGTATGATTTAGCTGAATCACATTGCCGTCAGTAGTTAGTTATAAAGGTTTTTCAGTAGAACAGCTTCAGAGCGGTTAGGCGTATTTATTACTCATTTATGTATATTTTTACTACTTTGTGTTTGCTTCCTCCCTAGACCTCAATCAAACTTATAAAAACACCCGCCCAAAACCCTCCTTCAAGATAAATTTGTACATTTTTCGATATAAAAATGTCCCAGCCGAAGGCCGGTTCCTCTTAAATTACAGGCTCGCTATCGCTCGCCAAGGTAAAATCGACACCTACTGTAAATGCCACGAAAGGACTTTAAAAAGTGACAACGAAATAGGGCGGAAGGTCTTAAGATCGCCAAACTAATGAGCCGAAAGTCATAAAATCTGAAAACTAATGGGGCTAAACATAAGATAGAAGGGGGCCCCCAAAAAACGACCTATCTCCCCTAAACACAGCGTAGAATGAAATGAGCAAAATTAGCAATTAGTGTACTGAATTTTTGCAAACCCACTTTTCTCATTTAGATTATCTCCATGGCATAGAATACAATATCTCTGATTATGCTATATTTTGTGTGTAACATCTTCTATCACTCAGGGACATTTGACGAATTTATCTTATACATAACATTGAGAGAGAGAGAGAGAGAGAGAGAGAGAGAGAGAGAGAGAGAGAGAGAGAGAGAGAGAGAGAGAGAGAGGGGGGCGGGGGGGAGGTTTGTTGTCAGTTCATAAATATTGGAATGAGGACAATTTAATGGTAATAGAGAGAGAGAGAGAGGTTTGTCGTCAGTTATATATTGGAGTGAGGACAATTTAATGGAAACAGAGAGAGAGAGAGAGAGAGAGAGAGGGGGCGGGGGGGAGGTTTGTTGGCAGTTAATAAATATTGGAGTGAGGACAATTTAATGGTAATAGAGAGAGAGAGAGAGGTTTGTTGTCAGTTATATATTGGAGTGAGGACAATTTAATGGTAACAGAGAGAGAGAGAGAGAGAGAGAGCGGAGGAGAATGAAAGTTACAAATGGAGTTGATCAGTCGGTGCAGAGCGGTATCGTCTCAGGTTGCAGGTAATCCCCTCTCTCTCTCTCACTCATTCACTCACTCACACACACACACACACACACACACACACACACACACACACTTAATAGCTCTCGATATAAGCGGCCATTTACATTGTGATCCTCTTAAGCCAAACTCGTGAAGTGAAGGAGAAGCTTTGGTATTCTCTTTGAAGACTGTTTATCAGATGTGTGGCTCAGATTACAACATGTGTGACTGATATGTTCTGGTACCCTCATTTTACGTTCTATGTTATGTTGACCTTGTGTTGCTTCCTACTGACCACTCTTTTGGTGAATACACAGATTTAGAATAAAGATATTCTTGTGTTTTCCTAATTAAACATATCGGCGTCCAGCTGATATGTCCCGGCCGACATTTTTCTATCGAAATGTGTACAAATTTATCTTGAAGGGGGGGGGGGGGGGTTAAAAGCTTGATGGAGGTCTAGTGAGGAAACAAAAAAATAAGTATATGAATAAATAAATAGACAAAAAACTAAACCCTACCTCCCTTACCAGGTGTGTACATGGGGCAAGGAATGGTGTGCAGGTATCGGTAACGTAGGTGGTGGTTGTTGTTGGTTCAAGGAATGGTTTTCAGAAAACAACATGACTCTTGGTTGTTTCAAGTTGTTCTAACGTTCAGGTGCTCGATAAGCTTAATGTTAAACCGTTCTGTACCGGCGACGTCCTTATAATTATATTTTAGCTATATTTAAACGATTTTATACAGTTGAAGAATGAACTGTTGTAGTAAAAAGGGTTAAGCGAGATCGTTCGAAGCCTCTTAATTGCAGGAGTTTCTTTTAAAACGGAATAATATCGTCAAATAGGAGCCATTAAAACGTAAACAGGACGGCACCGGTACTGAAAGGGTTAATGCCATTGAAGTATCTTCATATTGTAGTTATCCTATTGGACCTGATCGAGGGATATGTAGCGTAAACAAAGAAAACAAATTGTAAAGTATATTCGTCCATAGTGGGAACCGAGCTGTCTGTCTCCCCTTTATATCTGTAAAAGTGTATCAAAGGAGAAAGTAGTGAAAACAGTCCTGCATACAAAAAATAAAAAAATAGTGGTAATTTAATCACTATCAATAAACATTATGTACGGCTCAAGGGATTGAAAGGGAACAGGGTTATGACATTCAACATTATACAAACAGGACACCATAAAAGGGGACACAGGTAGCAAGAGGGACATGAGGAACATGAATCTATTTTAACATTCATATTTGTTTTCACCAATCCACCAATTAATTTACAAATAAACCTAACTAATGACATCAATGAAAGTAATGCATACATATGGTACTTCAAGGACTCGAACCTAGGATATTCACACTGAAATTCCCGGCCGAAGGCCGTTTTCTTATATAATTAAAAGCTCGCTATCGCTCACCAGGAACAAAACCGACACCTAATTGACACGACAAGTCTTAATATTGACAAAGAAGAGGGGCGAAAGGTATTAAAATCGACAAACTAATGGGTCCAACGTCATAAAATCTCAAAACAAATATGGCTAAACATGAGGGAGAATAGGGTCCAGAAGACTGACCTATCTCCCCTTAATCCAACAACAACAACAACAACAACCATCTACATCATGGATATCAAGCATCTACATCACGGATATCAACCATCTACATCACGGATATCAACCATCTACATCACGGATATCAACCATCTACATCACGGATATCTGCACCCCCATTCCTTGTCCCACGTAAACACCTGTTAACAAGAACTTTAAAGCTTAGGTAATCGGAGAGAAATGGACGCAAAGACATTTAAGGGTGACTTTAGCTGATTTTAAGTTTGATATTAGTGAATGTTTGTGTAACTAAATCGGGTTACATACAATAATGACTGCTGTTAATGCCAGTGTTTAGACCTAACGCTGTTTGGCAACACATGTCCCAGTTATATATCATGACAATTGTACACTTTAATGTATAAAATGCATAGCCTGCCTCCACGTTATGTCTCTGTCTTCTGTTGAACTATTTACATTTTGTGTTGTGTTTTGTGTTTGTGTTGTGTTTTTGTGTTTACATTGTCTGTTTATTTTGTTCTGTGTATCATTTGGGCAGAAAACGAAAACCATAAATTAATATAAACAATGATCTGTATACGAGATGAAGGGAGAACTGTCACAAACGTAAACGAGTGATGTGCGAGGGTTCCTGAAGAATAAAGGAAGGAAATAATATGCTGACCGATGAATGATTGGGATTAAGGGGAGATGGGTCGTTTGTCTGGACCCCCTTCTTTCTCATGTTTATTCCCATTTGTTTTCAGAATTTAAGACGTTCGGCTCATTAGTTTGGCGATTTTAAGACCTTTCGCCCCATTTCTTGGCCAATATTTAGACCTTTCGTGCTATTTAGGTGTCGAATTTTTTCCTGGCGAACGATAGTGAGCCTATAATTTAACTGAAATCGGCCTCGGGCCGGGACAATTTTCTATCGAAAATTTTACAAATTAATCTAGAAGGGGGAACTAATATATATATATATTTTAAAGTTTGATGGAGGTTTAGGGAGGAAACAAAACAAAATAATAAATATATGAAATATTGGACCTAAAAATAATCCCTTCCCCCTTAAGAATAATTAGTGAGAGAAGAAGGGGAATATTTCGCTGGCAATGCAAAATGAAGATTTAATACATGGGGAAGGAAAGAAAATGTCATATATTTATGAGGGGTAACCTGCCTTTTTTTCTCTCTCTGGGTTGTATCCATTTGGCCCCATTCAGCCTACTGTTTTAAGACTTTAATCCCCATCCAGGTGTTGATTTATACCTGGTGAGCGATAGCTGCAGCTTGCCACTATATTTTGGATAATGTGTTAGCTGGCTAAATTTGTAATTTTTTCGATAGAAAAATTTCTTCGGCGAAGCCGGATTTCTCCATAAAAGGCTGGCTCGCTATCGCTCACCAGGAAAATATAGACATATGGATGGGGATAAATGTCTTAAAACAGTAGGTTGAACGGGGCCAAATGGATACAACCAAGCAAGAGAAGACAAAAGCAGGTCACCCCCCTTAAGAACAATAATGATTAATGAATGAAGTAGGAGGGGGGGGGATTATAATGATTAATGAATGAAGTAGGGGGAGGGATTAAATTATAACTATAATAAAAATGAATCAGGGTGAAGACAGTGTTAAAGAGGAAGATAACGGGATGTATTAACCCCTTCTGCACCAGCGACGTCCTTTTCAGAATATTCTGGCAACTGTTAGACGAATTTATTCAGTTTAGGAAGGGTATCTACCAATTAAAAGGCTACAGATTATCTCAATTAATCCTTTTAGCTACCCTATATCCTTCCAAAGCTGCACAAAAGCGTCTAAATGTAGCTGATATCAAATAAGAAAGACGTCACCGGTACAGTACGGATTAAAATTGATAAAGAAAGAACGAATACAGTGAAAGGAAGTTAAAGAAACGAACACTGAACGAAGTTTAACGATACTCTGTTTCGTTTCAGCTGGCTATAAATTGAATCCCTTAGCAGCTAATTTCTCTATTTAATGGCCAAATATGAAACTACTATGTCTCTGCATCATAGTAAAACCAAGTGTATATATTTAACACCATATTTCACAACAAAATCTTCAAAATTACTAAGAAATCTTGATGGCAACTTTGCAATTTACCACCAGTTGAAAGAAACAGAGTATAGTAATAATAATATTTAAAATAATATTTCGGAGAGCATAGCATAGGTAAAAGGAGCACGCGATGATCATCAAGGAATATTCCAATCATATCCTAGGAACTGCTTACAAAGTTTAGATATAGAAAAAGACAAATATATATGTTTGAGGTCGGACACGATTCTGCCTCCATAAAATTACCCCATGCCCCTGGCTAGATCACTGGTCTGACATAAACCTCGGGGTCCTTTGTTTATTACCTGGGTCTCATTTGTCTCTGTCAGATTCGGTTGTCTGAGGGAGTGGCTGTGCGTCTCTTAAGTCGGTATCACACGAGGGCTTTTATAGTCAACATTAGATGAGCAACATTTTTCTGTCAACATTTTTGGAATATATTGCATTGGTATCGGAAACTAGATTGATGATAGATGAATTTAAGTAACAAAAATATTGTAAAAGTTGACCTCACAAGCTGCCAGATGAGTGTTGAGGATAAATGTTGAGGGAAAAAGCGCTCGTTTGATACCGGCTTAACGGATTGTCTCTGAACTGGTTGGCGTGCTCTACAATTATTTAGCTTTTGTTACTAAATAAACAATAACACTAAATGCACAATAGACGTGAGGTAAATCTATCTATCTAACGTCATGGACCACGAACGGATGGACACGAATGAATCGCCCCAAAGCACCTCTGTCCCCTGTCAGCCGACGCCCCTCCTCCCAACCAACACCACTTTCTCTCATATACCTCTCAACTCCATCTTTCCACCTCACTCTCGGTCTGCGTCTCTCTCTCTCTCTCTCTCTCTCTCTCTCTCTCTCTCTCTCTCTCTCTCGTACACCTAAGGAAATTATTGCGTTAACCATGTTTTGTAAATATGTGAGATTTGCCATGATAACAATAATTCAACATCCTGCCTTCTTCCAATTCTCTTCGTCCGCAATCTTCGCCTAATTTTACGAAGGAGTCATAATGACAACATGCTTACTAAATGGTAGGAGCCTGATTCCTGGTGAGTTTGTGTCTGTGTGTGTGTGTGTGGTGTGTGTGTGTGTGGTGAGTTTGTGTGTGTGTGTCTGTGTACGTGTGTGTGTGTGTGTATGGGTGTGTGTGTGTAAAGCGTAATCCCCCGCTCTCACTCTCTCTGGGTCCCACAGTTTACCGACCACCTCCAGCGTATTACCAGGGATGAGAGAGAGAGAGAGAGAGATAGAGGGAAAACACTATTACCAGGGATAATTCACTCGGGGAGAGAAGAGAGAATGCCGGTTCTTCCAAAATTTCAGGTTCAGTATCGTTCGCCAGGAAAACAAAATTACACTTATATAGCACGAAAGGTCTTGATATTGACAAATGGGGCAAAAGTTCATAAAATCGATAAACTAATTGGGCAAACATCTTAAAATCGATAAACTAATGGGGCAAACATCTTAAAATGTGAATACTAATGGGGCTAAACATGAGGGAGAAGGAAGTCTAGAAAAACGACCCATCTCCCCTTAATATACCGTGTGCTTTCTTTATTATATAGCCGGTTTTTAAGGGGGAGGTAGTCGCTTTTTCCGGACACCCTTCTCCCTCATGTTTAGCATAATAGCTTTGAGATTTTAATACGTTTGTTCCATTAGTTTGGCGATTTTGAGACCTATCGTCTCATTTCTTTGTCAATCTTTAGACCTTTCGAGCCATTTAGGTGTCAATTTTTTCCTGGCAAGCGATAGCGAGCTTGTAATTTTAGAAGGAATCGGCCTTCGGCCGGGACATTTTTCTACCGAAAAATGAACAAATTTAGAATGAAAGGGGAATAGAGGTATTTTCTAAGCTTGATGGAGGTCTAAATAAATAAATAAATAAATATATATAGACCAAAAACGAAGAACTACCCCCTTAAAATCGACAACCTAGTTGGGCAAACATCTCAAAGTCTGAAAACTAATGTAATGGGGCTAAACATGAGGGAGGAGGGGGTCTAGAAAAACAACCCATCTCCCTCTAATAAACCGTATGCTTTCCTTACTATAAACGGTTATTAACCCTTTCTGTACCGGTGCCGTCCTTTTAACTGTATTATGGCTGCTATTAGAGGATTGTATTCAGTTTAATAATGGCCTCTGACAGTTAAAAGGCTACAGACTATCTCATTTAATCCTTTGAGCTAATTCATATGTTTTCACCAACCAACTTTACTTATAACTCAATTAATGAAATCAACAAATACATGTGGCACTCCAAGGACTCGAACCTAGGATACTCACACCGAAATTATACAGATCCTTCCTAAGCTGAATATAATCGTCTAATAAGTGTCCAGAATATGTTGCAAAGGACGTCACCGGTAATGAAGGGTTTAACCCTTTGAGTACCAGCGACGTGTGTTATATTATATTCTAGCTAAGTTTAGACGATTTTAGGCAGCTTAGGAAGGATATGTGATAGTTAAAAGGGGTGGTTGAGATAGTTTGAAGCTATATTATTGTTATAGGTTCTTCCTAAGCTGAATAAAACACTGTAATAGTTGCCAAAAATAATGAAAAAGACGTCTCTGGTACTGAATTGGTAAATAAGCTATCTTGCAAGTTGTTTGGGTATATTCTATTTTGACTGGCAGCTCTTTTATTTTGAGCCGATGACGAGTACAGAGGTAATGATAAGGTTAGAATATGTTATGATTGAATTGAACATAAGAGCATAACAAAATGGGAGTCTGCAGAGAGCCGATTGGCCCACACAAGGCAGATCCCTCTTACACCCAACCCTCTAATAATTTAGGGAGGTACAATATGATAAACTATAAGGGAACTTGAATAAGCTAAATAGTACACCACTTTTGTAATTGTCACCTTAAGGGGGTAGTACTCGCTTTTTCTGGACCCCCTTCTCCCTCATGTTTAGCATAATAATTTTGAGGTTTTAAGACGTTTGTTCCGGGAGTTTGGTGATTTTGAGACCTTTCGCCTATTTTGTTTTGTTTTTGTGTCATAATTAAGACCTTCCGTGTCCTTTAGGTGTAGATTTGTTCCTGGCGAGCGAAAGCGAGCCTCTAATTTGAGAAGGAACCGACCTTTTTCTACCACAAAATGTACAAATTTATCTTGTGTTTGTAAGCTTGATGGAGGTCTAGCGAGGAAACTCACAAATATATATATATATATATATATATATGTTAGTAAAGCCAGGTAATAAATTTTCTTTAATACATACGAGGTTGAAAGAAATGGCAATTTCTGCGTTGGAAATTTTATTATTCAAAGTTTCCAGGTCTCTGATGAGTTTTCGCTGGGTGGCAGGAAGTAGATGAAGGAGATGAGCAAAATTCATGGTGGTACAGGGTTACATAAATGTACATGATGATACAGGATATACGACGCGTTTCACTGGACAACCAGCATTATCAAGTAAGGAAGGAATGAAATAAAAGGTAAACAGGAAGGGTATATATAGAGGGTGGAGGATCAGAGGAGGAGGAAAACAGGGGGCAAAAGTCTGCTATTGGTGGAAGCGTAAACTAGGAGAGAGAAGGGGTTAACCGCTCCACGCATGCGCACTGGATGCGGGATGGTGGTCAGTAGGTGGGGTCGAAGCTGATTGGCTGCGTGTCGAGGGGCGTGGCCTAAGTTGTGTGGCGCCTGCAGAAGACGAAGCTGAAGGAGGTAGCGCGGGGGGCTGCGTCAAGGGCACCGGGGGGCGAGGAGGGGTGTTAGGTCCTGTAGGGTAGTGCCTTTTGGCAGAAGGAAGGATCTGAAGGTCCAGAGTTTGGTTGTTGATGTTGGGATGTAAGGCTTGGATATATAAAGCTTCGAGTATAGGTAATCTCCTTGGGTCACTTTCTTTATCGAGTATGGTGGTGTGTTTCTCTAACTCGTTGCGTGTGAGGTGAGGGTGGTTAGGGGTGAGATAGTGGTCTTTGATGGCTCCAGCCTGAAGGTGAAGAGTTAACCGACGTGAAAGACGAGTCTGCGTCATACCAATATAGGAATGAGGTCCACAGTCCTCATAATTACAGGTATGTTGGTAAATGACGTGATCGTCGGTCATCGGGCTCTTTATCTTGGTGGAGGCTGGTTTGTTGCGGAGAACGAGGTTGGAGGTCTTGGGGGATTTGTAATAAATTATTAATTTGATTTTGTTTTCCGGGTTGGTTGGGTGGACATGCTTGGAGATTATTTCTTTTAAGACGGCCTCGTCATTTTTGTGTTCAGAGGACATGTAATTGCGGTAGAAGATCTTAATTTCATTGGGGGGGTCAATGTTGGGAGGGCTTTGAGTGTACCATTTTTCAAGATGGTGGTTGATGGTGCTGGAGATGTCGGAGTTGGAGTATCCGTTATTTACTAAAACCCCTCCAGACCACCTCAAAGCCGAAATCAACACAGCCCTCGAACAACTCCTTGAACAACACAGAAGACAAGCCGAAAACACAACCATAAAAAAGCTTGCCCGTCTTTATGGCGGAAACTTAAAACTTCCCAAACCAACAAAAGGATATATAAACCTTACTAACACCATTCTGACCCTGGACCAAGAAGACCTCCTCAACAAAGGCCTCAACTGCCACTACAGCTCCAAACCTGGCCCCCACCGGAAACGCCTAGAAACGGAAATCCTCCTGGACGACATCCTACGACTCAAGAAGGATGGCAAGGTCACCACTACTCCCGCCCTACAACCTACTCTCCTCGCTGAAGCCGCCAAAACCAGAGGAACTCACCATAGCAAAATACTCAACAAACAACACTTCCAAGCTGCCAAACTATTAAGAGACAACCCCAACATCATCATCCGTCGTGCGGATAAAGCTTCCTGCCTCGTGATCCATGACAAGGAGGAATATCTTAGAAAAATGGACGTCATCTTAAGTGACAACACTAAATTTAAAAAGATCACCCGCAACCCAACCGACGAAATCAAACGTATTGCCAACACCACCATCACCGCCATCAACGCCAAACAAGGAGGGATCCACCTTAAAAAACTCGTCGGAGAATACACCCCTGGTTATGCGTACGGAACCATCAAAACACACAAACCTGGGAACCCCCTCCGCCCCATCATCTCCCAGATCCCCACTGCCACCTACCAGATCGCCAAGGCCCTGAACAACCTCCTCACCCCCTACGTGCCCAGCCAATTCAACCTTAACTCAGCCCACGATTTCTTGGAAATTTTACGAGACGCCCCCCGTAACAACAACCACACTATCGCCTCTCTCGACGTAGAAAGCCTGTTCACCAACGTGCCAGTGGATAGGACCATTGACATGATTCTACGTCGAATTTATCATTGCCCTGATACACCTACACTGGACATCCCGGAGAAGGCCCTGAAAACACTACTGGAGCTATGTACCAAGGCCCCCTTCCTTTGCCCCGGGGCAACATGTACAAGCAGATAGACGGTGTGGCGATGGGCAGCGCACTAGGAGTTCTTTTTGCGAACTTGTTCATGGGTACCATCGAGGAAGAGCTCCTAGCTGCCCAACGACCAGCCGTCTACTGTAGATACGTGGATGACATCTTCGTGCAAATCAAGGGCCTCCACGAACTACAGGAACTCCAGCGTCGCTTCATGACCTCCTCCGGACTTAACTTCACCTTTGAAAAATCTAACAATGGACAACTCCCCTTCCTCGACATCCTCGTAGCTCTGAACGACCATGGGTTCAAAACCACCGTCTACATTAAACCTACTAACACAGGACAATGCCTCAACGGCGATAGTGAATGCCCCCGCCGTTATCTTCTATCCTCCATCTCCGCCTATGTTAGGAGAGGCCTCACGCACTGCTCTACCTGGGCCGACACCCACCAGGAACTAGAAAGACTATCCCAAGTTTTAGTAAATAACGGATACTCCAACTCCGACATCTCCAGCACCATCAACCACCATCTTGAAAAATGGTACACTCAAAGCCCTCCCAACATTGACCCCCCCAATGAAATTAAGATCTTCTACCGCAATTACATGTCCTCTGAACACAAAAATGACGAGGCCGTCTTAAAAGAAATAATCTCCAAGCATGTCCACCCAACCAACCCGGAAAACAAAATCAAATTAATAATTTATTACAAATCCCCCAAGACCTCCAACCTCGTTCTCCGCAACAAACCAGCCTCCACCAAGATAAAGAGCCCGATGGACCGACGATCACGTCATTTACCAACATACCTGTAATTATGAGGACTGTGGACCTCATTCCTATATTGGTATGCCGAGGACTCGTCTTTCACGTCGGTTAACTCTTCACCTTCAGGCTGGAGCCATCAAAGACCACTATCTCACCCCTAACCACCCTCACCTCACACGCAACGAGTTAGAGAAACACACCACCATACTCG
The DNA here is from genome assembly GCA_032716605.1 of Paralithodes platypus. Lineage (NCBI taxonomy): Eukaryota > Metazoa > Arthropoda > Malacostraca > Decapoda > Lithodidae > Paralithodes > Paralithodes platypus. The sequence goes on from CM064551.1 coordinate 7,090,318, forward strand.
ATAAAGAAAGTGACCCAAGGAGATTACCTATACTCGAAGCTTTATATATCCAAGCCTTACATCCCAACATCAACAACCAAACTCTGGACCTTCAGATCCTTCCTTCTGCCAAAAGGCACTACCCTACAGGACCTAACACCCCTCCTCGCCCCCCGGTGCCCTTGACGCAGCCCCCCGCGCTACCTCCTTCAGCTTCGTCTTCTGCAGGCGCCACACAACTTAGGCCACGCCCCTCGACACGCAGCCAATCAGCTTCGACCCCACCTACTGACCACCATCCCGCATCCAGTGCGCATGCGTGGAGCGGTTAACCCCTTCTCTCTCCTAGTTTACGCTTCCACCAATAGCAGACTTTTGCCCCCTGTTTTCCTCCTCCTCTGATCCTCCACCCTCTATATATACCCTTCCTGTTTACCTTTTATTCCTTCCTTACTTGATAATGCTGGTTGTCCAGTGAAACGCGTCGTATATCCTGTATCATCATGTACATTTATGTAACCCTGTACCACCATGAATTTTGCTCATCTCCTTCATCTACTTCCTGCCACCCAGCGAAAACTCATCAGAGACCTGGAAACTTTGAATAATAAAATTTCCAACGCAGAAATTGCCATTTCTTTCAACCTCGTATGTATTAAAGAATATATATATATGTATATATATATATATATATATATATATATATATATATATATATATACCAAAAACCAAAAGGTAGGAAAGATGAAAGGGTCGTGGATGAAGATTGGAGATTAACTTTTAGGCTGGAGCAGAGAGTGAGAGAGAGAGAGAGTGTGTGTGAGAGAGAGAGTCAGTGAGAGAGAGAGAGTACAAATGAGTACACAGGAAATCAAGCAACAACAGATCTTGTGACCCCTCTATAGAGAGAGAGAGAACGAACGCATCATCATTGTTACCTTTACAGAGAGAGAGAGAGAGAGAGTATTACGTATAATTACATGGTTACACATACTACACAGACTTTGTATATAATTACTTTATAGTTCCCTCCCCATACCTCCATCAAGCTGAAAAAAACACCCCGATGAGCCAAGCTTCAAGATAAAATTGTAATGGCACATAAGTGGCACGAAATGTCTTTATATTGATGGAATTGGGGCGAAAGGTCTTAGAATCGCCAAACTAATGGAACAAACGCCTTAATATCTCATGGCTAATAGGACAAAACATTAAGGAGAAAGAGTAACAACCTCCCCCTTAACCCTTATAGTATTTATTCAGCTTAGGAAGGACGTCTACCCATTAAAAGGCTATATACTATCTCAGTTAATCCTTTTAGCTACCATATTTTCTTCCTCAGATGAATAATATTGTCTAAATATGGTTAAAATATAATATAAAAGACGTCGCCGGTACAGAAGGGGTTAATATCACACACACACACACACACACACAAATAGATAGATATATAGATAGATAGTTTATTGACCACAACAATTACATACACACACACACGCAGATACACACACACACACACACCCTCACACACGGTACATACTAATAATAATAATAATAATAATAATAATAAACGGTTTATTAAAGAATGGCAGCCTCATGAGCTGAAAATACACATTTTACAATTTAGTGGATGAACATGAGATGTACAGATATGAAGATGGTAAGCTCAGGTAGCAGGTGTTTGTGGTGGTTGGGTAATGATACCCCAAATACACACACTACTTACGGGGACGGTGTAGCATCTGTACCTAAGTGGACGGTTAGTGAGAGAGAGAGAGAGAGAAAGAGAGAGAGAGATAATATTTTGAGAGTGACACAAATTCCAATTATAGTTATTGTGCTCTTTTCGACACATCTCAAACAATACATAAATAAATACGGGATATCCTATTTTTAAAAGAACATTTCAGGCAGTTATGTGTTTAACACTATACTCTATTCATTATAGTTAGGCCAGAAGTCTCGACCATTAACCTTTATAAATAAAAACCGACTGGAGTAATCGAGCTAATAATGTCCACCATTTGCGAAGAATAAGCTTGGGAGTAGCTGTGGCAATTTACAGCCCATTTGTTCTAGCCCTTGTTGAGCTACAGAGGCTAGGGGTCGCGTTTTCTGGCCTACTTATAATCAATGGACTATGCAAGGGTTCCCAACCTGGGGTACATGTACCCCCAGGGGTACATTTGCACTTCTCAGGGGGTACATAGGGGTCTGAGAGAATAACCATAGTGTACAAAACATGGTGTTCTAATCTACAGGCAGATTGCACAAAGTTGCGTTTCTATCAATTTCCTCATATCAGTAAGCAAAACTTATATTAAAATTGGCAACCGGTGGACCGCCCGCCTTGCACTACGCGGACGCTCGCAATCATGTTCCCGTCTATTTTGACTGCCGTGGGATACAATAATAGGTTGAAGGGGGGCTTTTGCCCCCCTCACCCATCATGACTTATTGTCATCATCATATATATTGCCAGCAGGGATCAAATAACAGAAAACATATACGGGAACTTAACCGCGAGCGATTGACCTATGTAAACATGACGACCATTCACCCGGATACTACATCCTTCCCTTAAAATTATATCAGTGAGGTGACTATTCCATTTTTTATATTATTATGTGACTTCCTGCGGCCCACAATCTGTATTGGACGTGAAGCAATCAGGTATGTATACCAACTCGAGACAACTGCAGTATCGCCCGATAATGTCCGAGTATGTGACACATCAACATATGTTATAGTCACCGAGTTAATTTTATTGATAATATCAATACTAAGATCCCTATGCAGTTTACACATACATAATTATGTCATAATAAAATAATATAAAATTTACATATTTTTATCATTTTTTATCCTAAATTGTTAGGGGTACGGTCGAGGTTAATAAGTGTTGTCAGATATTTCACAAAGTTTCGGACACTGACTAATACTCTAAGGGATAAGCACTTTTCCCAGTAACTATAAAGATACCAATAACACTTTTTGATCGAAAACCACTGGAATCTATGACAACACTTAATACCCCCGATTGTACATGGGTACCTATCAGAATGCCCAAGTGGTACAGAGGAACAAAAAGGTTGGGAACCCCTGGACTATAGGATAGGCTAAAGGGGGTCTAGGGGGTGTTTTTCTAAGCTTGATGGAAGTTTAGCGAGGAAACTAAAAAATAAATGAATATAGGACCAACAAACAAGCACTACCCCCTTAATATTTGCCCATTAAGTATCGAGATATTATTTGATAAGGGATTCAATTTATCGTCCGTTGAAAATAAACATAGTATAGTTGGTCCAATACACGACTGTCTTTTGTCCCGTTCACAACAATGTATCTTGGCAGGACATGGTCGCTGTTGTTATTTTTGGATCTATTGTTTCATAGATGTGTAGTAGCTAGTGCTGAGAGAGAGAGAGAGAGAGTGAGAGTGAGTATATTTAGCTATCTATCTATCTAATCGGTCTGTCTGTCTATCTTGTCTATCTATCCATCTATATCTATCTATATATCTATAGCTATCTATTTATCTATATACACGTGTCGGCAAATAATAATGAGCCAACCCATTGAAAGAAAAGTTGGAAACAGTGGCTCGATAATATTAGATTTGCCACCACACCCTTATTATATAACGTCCAGGACCCTGCGGGTGCCCAACCCCGAATGGGGTTGAAATAGAGGAAGCAATCCCCCCCGCCAAAGGCGGCTTTCTAGGGCCTTTCCTAGCTGATGCTGAGAGGATTGGGTTCTAGTCATGTGGTGATGGGCTGGTCTATCAGAGTGAGAACTGAGCGATCTCTGCCATACCCATAGCTTACTCTGACTGTTCCTTTTACTTATATATTTTCTAGATCTCAAGTGACGGCGTCTCTTCCGTGGATTGACCTCCCAATCTACCAAGATTGGAAGCCAAAGCATCACATTTTTCCTTTGCCCCTCAACTTTCTCTTTATAATTGCTGAGGGGCACAGGGCCCTGGGTGGGGCTTTGGATTTCCCGGGCGTTTCCGCTCCCTCCTCAGCTCCCCGCCATGGAGTGGATTCGGTCACTCCAGGCTTTATTGTGGTCGGCAGGGAGGGTTCTGTGGGGGCGCTCTGTCACGGCCACGGCCTTGCTCGGGGCCTTGGGGCTGTTCGGCCAGGCAGCTTGGGGAACAACAACAACAACAACGTCCAGGACCAAATGGCGCTATCTGGCAACTACTCACACCTGAGCCTACTGTCACGAGACGGTTTCCCGAGAAACGTCCTGCAATATGCCTCTGGCATTGCTTGTGAGTGGGGTTGCGCCAAGTGCTCCGTTGACCCACTTTGCCATCTCTGTACTCCGTGTGGTTTTGACCAACCAAGTGCCCCAATTGTATGCCAAAATGGTAGGGAGACCAGCAAAAATGGTTCGTATACTCGCCCTGAGGGAAGAACGAGTGATTATATAAGGAGATTTGTGGCAGCGTGGGCAGCAACCATTGTCAGGATATCGCTGCAGATCGACACCTGTGACCTTCCTGCCCCTAGATCAACGCCCAGGAAGACCTAGAAGACCTCTCCTTTGACTGATAAGCTTCTATGACGTGTATATTGCGAAGCCCCTCCATAACCTCCACATAATTATAACAAATGTCCCCCCAACTCCAGAATGTGTCTTGGCGTACCATCCGCGACCGCTTGCAGCATCACCTCCGTCTTCCATCTGCCATGCTGCTATTAGAACCCTTTGGCTTAAGCCTTTGGCGCACCTATAGTTTCCAATCAAAGTTTTTCCCACTCCCAAAATATATCTCAGCTCACTCAGAGCCAGTTTTGTACCCGGCGATAATTTGTTTCTGTGACGTTTTTATCCAGCAAAAAATCCTTGTATTTGGATTAATGAGGTACCATCGGCTTCGTTATTGATTGAACTTGAAGAAAAGCGAATAAAAACATAGAATAAATACAAAACAACCACATTGGGGCACTCCGAAATAAGAATTGTAAAAAAAAAAGTAAATACCTTATATCCAACTCGCGCTAGCTCAAAATTTTGCCCGCAACATTTTTGATTTGCATACATATGTGGAAGTGGAATTTAATGAGGATTCCACTGGTAACTTCAGAATTACTATAAACCAAATAGTTACTGAGATACACGAATAAACGTGAAAGTATCAAAACACAGACTGAGCTGTACTCTGCTCCCTTCCCAGCCAGCCGTGAGTAAACGGTTAAACTGAGGGGGTTGCCAATTGTACCCATTGAACTAGACGTAATATTTAATATCTATGCCAAATATGACGCGCGTCAGACGAAAACTGAATTTTTGGCGAATATTTTTAAGTTTAATGACTCTTAACAAGTCATCGTGCACCTAGGAAACATATACCTAATGACTCTGAACAAGTCATCGTGCGCTAAAGGGCCACTCGTTACTCTTCCTAAGAAAAAGAAAAGGCTGCAGTTTGCCACACACACTGGCAAAGTTTGCCAAGAAAATTATATATTTTATACCGTCACTGGTCATGTGAAAAGTGAAAAGTGGTTGTGAGTGTGCTTCAGTGATGAGAGCAAATTTCAGTGTGTGTAGAGAGTGCGTCGGCCGGCTGGGAGTAACCGGTAGCC
>CM064551.1:7098402-7123402 GCA_032716605.1 Paralithodes platypus
TGAAGAAAATTGGATGACATATTTTCTTGCCATTTTTTTATCTGCGGGAATAGCCTAATGACCTTTCATGTGTTCAGCCGCCCATATTTTTGTTATTGGCATTTATATACGTTTTCAATTTTATTTCGATGGTGTGTTGATACAATAGGGCCACTGGAGTAATTAAAAGTGATTGGGGAGTTTATTTGAGTGTGTTACAGTCAGTCCTTATACAGTAAAGGGTGTTCATATTGTTTTTGTATGTTCTTATCAGTTTGTGTCCTATATATATTTGTTTTTATTATTTTTTCGTTTGCTTCTATTTGTATTGGTATTAGCCATGACTTTCTGGTCTTTTAGGCCTATTACACTTATGCATTCAATGCTACTACTAATCCCATTTAAATTAAGTTAAACATTCAAGAGCAAAACATTTATATACCGGTATATATATATATACCCGGTATATATATATATATTTATTATATATACATATATATATGTATATATATATATATATATATATATATATATATATATATATATATATATATATATATATATATATATATATATATATAGAATATATATATATATATATATATATATACGTAATATATATATATATATATATATATATATATATATATATATATATATATATATATATATATATATATATGTATATATATATATATATAGATTTATATATATATATATATATATATATATATATATATATATATATATATATATATATATATATATATATATATATATATATATATATATATATATATATATATATATATCTTACTGTATATATATAGGCCTATATATGTACAGCCAAACAATGTAATCTTGCTAGGATTTGTTTTAACATTGTGATGTACCGGTAGGCTACATCAGAATTGCGATAAATTGGCGCCTGACCTAAATTGTAAACTATCAGGTGTTTATTGTCAACCATGCACTGAATCTCACCCTTTCTCCCAAGCGGGATGCCAAGCGAAAGCAAAATTCATTATGTGTAGTCTTAATTATTGTATATGTGAGGATACAATTGTGGGTTATAGTTCACATTATGTCTTTGGAAGTGATAAAATGGTGCAAACAATGCTATTTGTGATTAATTTTCTTATATTCCTAATTTCCTTCTCATATTAATTTAAGTCCTCATTCAAAATTGTTCTAGTTTGACACCCTGCTCTCAATCTTCTCCAACTTATTTTCATTTATATTTATTTATATATTTGTGTGGGCCTATTTATTTAGTTATGTACTTTATTTATTTATTTATTTATTTTGTACTCCTCTGAACACTCTTGAGTTGGGAGCAGCTGTATCCCAAAGTTCCTACATCAATCACACACCAGTTTTGGAAGGTCAGTTTTTGTTTTCACCATCGTTGTACTTTTCCTTCCTCTAACTTGATTGATCACTTTGTCAATATTCCTCCATTAGTACTTTTACGTCCACAGCTCCCGGCGACCATGATTAATGAGTGTGCATTTACCTTGATCTGTTACAAGGTCAGGACTCAGGAGAGTTCGGTTTTAAGTGGAGGGACGAATAGAGAAGTGACGAAGTGAAGAAGAGATAGAAAGGATCAGGAAAACAATGAGAAAAAGGAAAAAGGGAACAGAATTATAGTGATTTTTATGTATTTATATATTTTCCTCGCTAGACCTCCATCAAGCTTAAAAGAAACACCCCCCTAAACTCCCTTTCAAGATAAACTTGTACAGTACAATTTTCGGTAGAAACAATTATTTTCTAAAATTACAGGCACGCTATTGCTCGCCAGGAAAAAATCGACACTTAAATGGCACGAAAAGTCTTAATATTGACAAATAAATGAGGCGAAAGGTCTCAAAATCGCCAAACTAACGGAACGAACGTCTTAAAATCACAAAACTAATATACTAATCATGAGGGAGAAGGGGATCCACAAAAACAGCGACTTCCACCCCCTTAAAGAGTACCGGTAGTAGCCTAATTGGGTAAGGAAGGATTTCTCAACCAAGACTTACAGTAGGCTAGTCATGGTCGACCGTTGTACTGTATTTGTGTGTTGTTGTGAAGCCAGGAATGAACAACCCTTGGATTTTTGGCCCTTAACCCTTACAGTACCGGTGCCGTCATGTTAACTCCATTCTGGCTACTAATAGACGATTTTATTAAGCTTAAAAAGGGCCTCTAGCAATTAACAGACTTCTAACTATCTCACTTAACCCTTTTTACGACCACAAATCCTTCTTAAACTGCACAAAAAAGTCTAGACATTGCAAGAATAAAATGAAAAAAAAAAAACGTAGCCGGCACAAAGGGATTAATTGTGACCACTGGGCAACCAATCTTCGCATGCAATCTATGATAATGTTTTACAGGTAATTTACGGGAAAATCCAGAGTTCGGTACATGATACTCCTTGATTATGTACCGGTACCGGGTAGCCAATGTAGCCTATACCATGAGGCCAGCTGAATAAGATTTGGGTAGGGTACTGCTTATAGGCCTACTTTTAAAAACGTTAGTAGCATTAGTGTTTTGTTTTGGTGATGTTGTTTGTGTTGGTGATGTGTGTTACGTTGGTGATGTTTGTTGTGTTGGTGATGTTTGTTGTGTTGGTGATGTGTGTTACGTTGGTGATGTTGTTGTGTTGGTGATGTGTGTTACGTTGGTGATGTTTGTTGTGTTGGTGATGTTTGTTGTGTTGGTGATGTTTGTTGTGTTGGTGATGTTTGTTGTGTTGGTGATGTGTGTGTTACGTTGGTGATGTTTGTTGTGTTGGTGATGTTTTGTTGTGTTGGTGATGTTGTTGTGTTGGTGATGTGTGTTACGTTGGTGATGTTTGTTGTGTTGGTGATGTTTGTTGTGTTGGTGATGTGTGTTACGTTGGTGATGTTTGTTGTGTTGGTGATGTTTGTTGTGTTGGTGATGTTTGTTGTGTTGGTGATGTTTGTTGTGTTGGTGATGTTTGTTGTGTTGGTGATGTGTGTTTGTTGTGATGTGTTTGTTGTGTTGGTGATGTTTGTTGTGTTGGTGATGTGTGTTACGTTGGTGATGTTTGTTGTGTTGGTGATGTTTGTTGTGTTGGTGATGTTTGTTGTGTTGGTGATGTTTGTTGTGTTGGTGATGTTTGTTGTGTTGGTGATGTTTGTTGTGTTGGTGATGTTTGTTGTGTTGGTGATGTTTGTTGTGTTGGTGATGTGTGTTACGTTGGTGATGTTTGTTGTGTTGGTGATGTTTGTTGTGTTGGTGATGTTTGTTGTGTTGGTGATGTTTGTTGTGTTGGTGATGTTTGTTGTGTTGGTGATGTGTGTTACGTTGGTGATGTTTGTTTGTGTTGGTGATGTTTGTTGTGTTGGTGATGTTTGTTGTGTTGGTGATGTTTGTTGTGTTGGTGATGTTTGTTGTGTTGGTGATGTTTGTTGTGTTGGTGATGTTTGTTGTGTTGGTGATGTGTGTTACGTTGGTGATGTTTGTTGTGTTGGTGATGTTTGTTGTGTTGGTGATGTTTGTTGTGTTGGTTGTGTGTGTTGGTGATGTTTGTTGTGTTGGTGATGTTTGTTGTGTTGGTGATGTTTGTTGTGTTGGTGATGTGTGTTACGTTGGTGATGTTTGTTGTGTTGGTGATGTTATGTTGTGTTGGTGATGTTATGTTGTGTTGGTGATGCTATGTTGTGTTGGTGATGCTGTGTTGTGTTGGTGATGTTATGTTGTGTTGGTGATGCTATGTTGTGTTGGTGATGTTATGTTGTGTTGGTGATGTTATGTTGTGTTGGTGATGTTATGTTGTGTTGGTGATGCTATGTTGTGTTGGTGATGCTGTGTTGTGTTGGTGATGTTGTTGTGTTGGTGATGTTGTTGTGTTGATGTTGTTGTGTTGGTGATGCTGTGTTGTGTTGGTGATGTTATGTTGTGTTGGTGATATGTTGTGTTGGTGATGTTATGTTGTGATGTTGTGTTGGTGATGTTATGTTGTGTTGGTGATGTTATGTTGTGTTGGTGATGTTATGTTGTGTTGGTGATGTTATGTTGTGTTGGTGATGTTTGTTGTGTTGGTGATGTGTGTTACGTTGGTGATGTTTGTTGTGTTGGTGATGTTTGTTGTGTTGGTGATGTTTGTTGTGTTGGTGATGTGTGTTACGTTGGTGATGTTTGTTGTGTAGGTGATGTTTGTTGTGTAGGTGATGTTTGTTGTGTTGGTGATGTGTGTTACGTTGGTGATGTTTGTTGTGTAGGTGATGTTTGTTGTGTTGGTGATGTTTGTTACGTTGGTTATTATATTTTATATATTAATTTCTTGTACTTTTCCTTTTTTGCCTCAACCAACTAAAGTTTATCACCTATCTATCTATCTATCAATCAATCAATCAATCTAGGCTATCTATCTATCTATATCCTACCTACCGTCTTAAAAAGGGGTTGGGTGGGATGAGGGAAGATGTAGGAGATATTAAAGAAGTAATTTAAAACAAGTTGCTTTTCCGGTCATCTTAACCCTTTGAGTACGGTACCTACGACGTGTTTATTTTTTATTCTAGGTATATTTAGACAATATTGTTCAGCTTAGGAAGGGTCTGCGGTAGTTAAAGGGTTGGTTGTGATAGTTTGAAGCTTTATTATGGCTAGAGGTCCTTCCTAATATGAATAAAATCGTGGAATAGTTGCCACAATATAACAAAAAGGACGTCACCGGTACTGTATGGGTTAATGATCTAGTATTAGGGTACAGTACCATGCATTATATACCGTATGTGTTGTTTTGCTATTTATAAGTGGATTTGTCCATTTTTCTCGTATTTACCATTGAAGCCTATAGGTTGCACAGGTATTTTCCCCTTAGCTGAATGAAATCCGTTAATGGGAGATGCCACTTTCTGAAAGGGTTAAGTTAACATCAACTTTGCATAGGTTTCCATGCATATAATTATGTAACTGGCATTTAATCCACCTTCCATCTTTTGCGTACGTGTTTAATAAACTACACTCACTGTTACTGGTTGGGTGAGGAGGAAAGTGGTAAATATACTAATACATTTGCCAATAACACTCCTTATTACAGAAACGTATGTAAACTTAAACACATTCTTTCGCTTCCATCTGAGTACAATAATTGTAATGAGGATTCTAAAGTGATGACACGGTTTCTATTCTTGATGGCATATAATGGTCCACTATTTGTAAGCTTATTTTCCCCTCACTTATTTGCCCTCATTTGCTTCACGTGAGGGTCGTATTCAGGTTTGTTCCCAGTGCGACCTAAATACACAGGGGAGGTTGTGAAGGAGGAGGACAGGGGAGGGGGAGGTAGTGAGGGGGAGGAAGAGGGAAGCACAAGAGACAAGTGAGGGAACGTTAAAATATTCCAATGTAAACACAACGTGTAATGTGCGACGATGCACCTTTAATACTTAGCTCTTTAGAACATTTGCTTAGTTCACACACGCTCGCACACACACACACACACACACACACACACACACACACACACACACACACACGTATATATGTCATAAATAAGTGGCACTATGTTGCAATAGGGTATAAGGTGTCTACTTCATACGGTGCAACATAACTCAAAATAATTGCACAATATGTTTCAAAGGTTAAGCCTCTCTGTGGACTTTAGTGCCTCATAATTAATTACATATCTGACAGTTATTCCATTAAGGGGGGTGACCTGCTTTTTTTTTTATCTCCTTTTCTCTCTCTCTCTTGCTTGTATCCATTCGGCCTCATTCAGCCTACTGATTTAAGACGTTTATTCCCCATCTAGGTGTCGAGTTTTTCCTGGCGAGCGATAGCGAGCCAGCATTGTATGAAGAAATCCGGCTTCGCCGGAGACATTTTTCTATCGAAAAATTTACAAATGTAGCCTACTGTTAATTTGTTTTTGTATAGGCTATCCTGGCTCGCTAACGTTCGCCAGGAAAAACAAAATCGACACCTGGATGGGGATAAACATCTTAAAATAGTAGGCTGAATGGGGCCGAATGGATGCAAGCCAAAGAGAGAGGGAGAGAAAGAGAAAAAAGCGAGGTGGGTCCCCTTAACATGACAATATTTAGTTATACCTGTGATAATATTCTTATATACTGACACCACCCATCTGTTTGGCACACGGGGACTCTCACAATATAATTTTTGGTGTTGGCATTTGGAGGTGTGTGTCTTTTGATTGGGAATGTGTTTGGTGTAAGTGTGTATGTATGTGTATTATGTATTAACTTGCACATGATATTTTTGTCCTACCATTCAATTCCACAACCAAAGCTTAGATTATGTTTGTGTGTGTGTGTGTGTGTGTGTGTGTGTGTGTGTGTGTGTGTGTGTGTGTGTGTGTGTGTGTGTCTCTCTCTCTCTCTCTGTCTGTCATTCATTGTTCTGTCTGAAAGCATGCGAGTGTCCAAGTCTTATTGTTTTTATTTATCAAGTAAACCTAGACATTTATAACAGCAATATTGTGGCTACAGAATTATCCCGACTCAATATTTCCCACTCTCTTCGTTCTCGTGGAATTCAAAGTCAATTTAAACATTGGTGTTTTGCAGATTGATACTGTTAACCAATGTATCTTTGTTCTCTGCCTTTCTATTGATTTATTGTTATATTTGTGTCCATTAAGGAGGGAAGAAGTGTTTGAGTACAACAAATTATATATATATATATAATGTGTGTGTGTATGTGTATGTGAAACGTGTGAGTCTAACTGTCTTATATATTGGAGAATCGAAGTGTTTATTACACATCTTTCCAATACTGATCCATAGTTCTTGGTGAATGTTTGGTTACAAGACCTCCCTACGTTATTTCAATTACCGGTGGGTCTATATAGGCCTATTGTTATAACTTATCGGTACGGTACTCTCTTCTCTTCATATAGGCCTATACTGTAGGCTATTAGACTTACCGCTATACGGAATTGATGCGTTAACAAAAACAAACATACCGGTACAAAACAAAGTCACTGAGTGCTCCTGATAATCTGGTTACTCTCTCTCTCTCTCTCTCTCTCTCCTCTGCACACTGTCTAATTCCTACATTTATATTACCTCAGGTGTGACTGGTAACGTGAGAGCCCGACATCATCAAGGGAACTGCTTCACACATAATAAGGTAAGTTATCTCAACCTACTGTTTGCGCGGGGTAGTATTGCAATCACTGTTCTTGTTTCTGCCAATGTGTCTGTTCATCTTACATTTCGAAACCCAATACGCCATTAGACGGTACCGGTACAACTAGGACTATACGGCTGGGGTAGTGTAGGCTAGATAGCAGAGAAGGGGTGTTGCAGATAGAGTACGCTGTTGGAATGGCTTTGGTATGTGTGTTAATAGTCTTTATACGTCGTCGAGGTGTCCCCCGACTGGATGCGAACATGATATACATGCTAGGACGTACTTCCCCACCCACTAAATGTCCGACTATGCTGGGATCGAACCCTAGGTCAAGCAGATTCACACGTGAGCGTGCTCTCCACTCGACAGCCGTGGCTCTAAACTGACTCTTGAGTTACGTTTAACTTTTGTTTAATTCTGTATTTATGTATGTGCGTATGACATGTATTTATTTATTATCTATTTATATCAATCTTATTTTTCACTCTAGGAATAAGAACACGATAATCTTCACCGTAACAGAACAAAGCTTGAGTTTAAAAACTGTTATTTTGTAATATAATTTGGCTGTGTGTGTGTGTGTGTGTGTGTGTGTGTGTGTGTGTGTGTGTGTGTGTGTGTGTGTGTTACTAAAAATACAATCCCTAACATATTACTATAGACTTGAATTATGGAGGATGGACTCAATTATGCCTCTATACCCCCCCCCCCCCTCCCCCATGCCCCTGACTGGGTCCTAAGTCTGATAATTTCCTCGGAGGGCTTTGCTAATTATCTGGTCCTAATTTGTGCCTGCCAGATTTTCGTTTGTAGGAGCGTTTCTGGATTAGTCTCTTGTTATCTGTCTGTGTGTCTGTTTCTATTTGTTCTTGTAAATATATATGCAGTACAAGTAAATGCACTATAGGTAGCGCCAGCGAACTTGACTATAATTTTTGGCCCCTTAACTTCTTATAACTCGAAATGAATTAAAGCAATCGGGCTGACGTTTCTATTATTTGGGAAGAGTCCACCAGGAAATAGGTGTGGATATTAACAGCCAGTTTTCTCTAGGCCCTTCTTAGTTACAGAGAGGTCAGTGATCAAAATTAGTGTCAAGTTCGTTGGCGCTACCTATAGAAATGTGAGTTAATTGCATTATCGTTTTTTTAAGAATGTGAAACAAATTATGATTACCATCATTCATCAGCGTTTATCATACAAAGCTTATATTCAGTAAACTTGGGCTACTTATGTGAAGTTATGACAATGATAAAGCTCTTACCAGATTATAAGGTAGCCTACTGGATTCTTAGTGGGTTGGTGTGTAAAGGCGGTATCACACGAGCGATTTTTCCTTTAAGGGGAGTGACCTGCTTTTTGTTATCTCTGTCCTTTTCTCTCTTTCTCTGGCTTGTATCCATTCGGCCCCATTCAGCCAACTATTTTAAGACGTTTATCCCCATCTAGGTGTCGATTTCTTCCTGGCGAGCGATAGCGAGCCAGCATTATATGAAGAAATCCGGCTTGAGAAATTTTTCTATCGAAAAATGTACAAATTTAGCCTGCTGTCAAACAAAAATAAAAAATATGTGGCTCGCTACCGCTCACCAGTAAAACATTGACACCTTGACACCTGGATGGGGATAAAAGTCTTAAAAAAGTAGGCTGAATGGGGCCAAATGGATACAAGCCAGAGAAAGATAGAAAAGGACAGAATAAAAATAGGTCACCCCCCTTAAGGGGGTAGTGTTTGTTTTTTTGGTCTATATAATTATATATATTTATTTATTTATTTATGAGTTTCTTCGCTAGACCTCCATCAAGCTTAAACAAATACCCCCCTAGAGCCCCATTCAAATTAATTTTGTACATTTTTCGGTAGACAAATTTTCCGGCGTTCTCTGTAAAATTACAGGCTCGCTATCGCTCGCCAGGAACAAATCGACACCTAAATGGCACGAAAGCTCTTAATATTGACAAAGAAATAAGGCGAAAAGTCTTAATATCGCCAAACTAACTAAACGGACGTCTTAAAATCTCAAAACTAATATGCTAAACATGAAGGAGAAGGGGGTCCAGAAAAAGCGAGTAGTACCCCCTTAGCATTTATCCACAACACTGGTCTGGCAGCTTATGAGTTAAACATATAATTTTTTCGGTTACCGGTACCTAAATTAATTTATCATTAGTCTAGCTTCCGATACCAGTGTAAAATATTACCGAAATGTTTCCAGAAATTTTTTGATTATCGAATGTTGACTACAAAAGCTCTCGTGTGATACCGGCTTAAGGGGGCAGTGCCTGTTCTATGGTCTATATATTGATTTATACATATATTTTTGGGTTTCCTCGCTAGACCTCCATCAAGCTTAAAAAAACACCCCCTAGACCTTCTTTCAAGATAAATGTGTATATTAGTCGGTAGAAAAATTTCCCGGCCGAGGCCGGTTTCCTCTAAAATTAGAGGCTTGCTATCGCTCTGCAGTAAAAAAAAGTCGACACTTAAAGAGCACGAAAAGTCATAATATTGATACAAAAATGAGGCGAAAGGTCTCAAAATTGCCAAACTAATGGAACGAACGCCTTAAAACCTCAACGCTAATATACTAAACATGAGGGAGAAGGGCGTCCAGAAAAAGTGAGAACTACCCTCTTAAGGTGGTTGAATCGTAATCCCTCTCGCTCTCTCTCTCTCTCGCTCTCTGGGTCCCAGTTTACAGACCACCTCCAGGGTATTACGCACCCAGGGGAAGGAGGTGCAGGATGGGGTGGGGGGGGGGGGGTATAGTGGAGGGGATCAGGAAGAGCATAGAAGAGGAGAGAGAGCGAGTGTAGTACAAGGAAATTGAGAGGAGTTTTCACATAGGCCTATACAGTATTATTGATATAGTGTGAAATAAAGATCTACATATATTCCCAATTTACATTTTTATTAGGCATTTACGAGTTTCATTGTATGGGATTTAGTTAAGATAGGCCTAATTATATAACTTAACAGGTAGGTAGTCATAGTACCGGTACTGTAAATATACACCAAATTGTGTGTACAGTACGGGCGTGTGAATGGAAGATAGATTACTAGATAACCAGCAAAAATACAAAGAGGAAGATATATTATGGCTAACACGGTAGATGGATAAAGTGAAACACAGGAAGGTTGAAGTACGTTATATTACACACACACACACATATACACAGACACACACACACACACATATACACACACACACACACACACACATATATACACACACACACATATACACACACACATATACACACACACATATACACACACACACACACACACATATACACACACACACACATATACACACACACATATACACACACACACACATATATACACACACATATATGCACACACACACACATATACACACACACAACACACATACACACACACACACACATATATATGTATATACAGATTTTATACACACACAAACATATACACACACACACACACACACACATGCAAACACACACACACACACACAGTACAACACAAACATGAATTCACTCCCCCTCGTCCACTCTTTCACACACACACACATACACACACACACATATATATATATGCACACACACACACATACACACACACACACACACACACACACACACACAGTACAACACAAACACATATTCACTCCCCCTCGTCCACTCTTTCACACACTTAATTACTGAACCTCTCATTAGTCTCTGCTCATACTTTGCCTTTTACCAACATTTGCTCTTCTCCTGCTGTATACTGTTCCAACTTTAGTCTCCTTTTTATATACCTGAATCATCCTCCCTTCTCAACTCGGTTCATGTTTATTCTAGCTGAATCTGACTTTCTGTCGCGTATCTCAAATACTTTCTGTAACCCCTTCTGTACACACGATCACACCTTTTAACTTTATTCTGGCTTTATTTAGACGATTATATTATGCTTAAAATGGGCCCCCAGCAATTAACAGGCTTCGAACTACCTCACTAAAACCCCTTCAACTACTACAGATCCTTCTTAAACTACACACAATCGTTTAAGTATAGCTAGAGTAAAATTAAAAGACGTCGCTGGTACAAAAGTGGTTAATATCTTTGAATGACATTTTTTAAACCTCTTAATAGAAGCGTAGGCATAGAAAGAAGCAGGAATAAGTAAAGAGGTATTAACACTAGAGTTTGCTGAATAGGTGCAATATTCAAATTACATACATATGAAAAATCGAAAGTGAAAACAATAATATTAGATTCACCGAAATAAGCACATGGTGTTCAAGGGCAATAGTGAGACGTGGAGTAAGGAACTATGGTGATCAGAAAATAAAAGAGTGACCTTGCCTGGTAAGGCCGCGTGAGTAAAACGGATGAACAAAAGTATAAGTATGAAAAGGAAACGAAGTCAATGGAATACAAGGTAGATCGTGAATATTGCTACGCTGAGTTTTTGTGTACCGGTACCTAAATAATATAAACCTGTACGATTGTGCATATACAGTACGCATTGTCATTGCCTACCAATATGAGTATACACCTATAGCTCCCCTCGAGTCTATAAAATCAATAACCGATGGAAATACCTGTTCATACAATATTCGGGGTTTACATATAAGGCTTGGCTAAAAGTAATATCAACCCATTCTATACCGGGCGACGTCCTTTTCACTGTATTGTGGCTATTTGTTGACGATTTTATTAAGCTTAGGAAGGATATCTAACAATTAAAAATCTATAGTCCGTCTCAATTACTCATTTTGGCTACCACATATCCTTCCTAAGCTAAATATAATCGTTTAAATCTGAAACCAAATACAAAAGGGTTTAACAAATAGCTCGAGAGGCTGAATATCGCTCCCCTTCCTTAATTCACCAATTATTGAGGACTATTGTGAAGATTAAGTGAGAAAGAGGGAGAATTGTAGAGAGGCGAAATATGAATGGAGTGGGGGAAATATGGGAATGATAAGCCATTTTCATTGTATTTATATATATACATATATATATATATACATGTTATTAACCCCTTCTGTACTGGCGACGTATTTTAATTTGATTCTGGCTACTATTAGACGATTTTAATCAATTTTAAAAGGGCCTCCAGCAATTAACTCGCTTAGAATCATCTCACGTAACCATTTTTAGTACCACAGATCCTTCATAAGCTGCATAGAATTGTCTAAATACAGCTAGAATAAACTTTGAAAGACGTCGCCGGTACAGAATGGGTTAACATCCATTCTCTCTTTAACCTCTTATCTCTCTCTCTCTCTCTCTCTCTCTCTCTCTCTCTCTCTATTTCTGTCTATCTCTCTCTCTCTCTCTCCGACCAATGTATAGCAGCTGCAAATAAGGAAAACATAGCATTGGGCTTTATTAAACGAAAATTTACATATAAACATGATAATGTAATAGAGCCACTGTTCAAAAGTATGGTGAGACCCCACCTTGAATATGGTGTGCAGTTCTGGTCACCTTATCTGATCAAGGACATTGTAAGACTCGAGTCAGTACAGCGTAGAGCGACGAAGATAAATACCCTCATTAAGAAATAAACCATATGAAGAAAGACTTAAACGATTGAACCTGTTCTCATTAAAAAAGAGGAGGTTGAGGGGTCAGCTTATTGAGTGCTTTAAGATACTAAAAGGTTTCGACAAAAGTCGATGTAAATGCACTATTCACATTAAACAATAATACTTAAACTCGCGGAAATGGAATAAAATTAAAAACCAAAAAGTCAAACCTAGATGTCACAAAGAGTTTCTTCACCTACAGTGTGGCGACAGAGTGGAATAAACTACCAGCGAGAGTGGTGGAGAGCAACACAATAAACGCTTTCAAGGGAAAGCTTGACCTCTATCTACAGAGGGCTGGGGTGAAAAAAAAAAAAAAAAAAAAAAAAAAATGTACGTGTATGTGTGTACACTGTACAGTATGTATATATATGTATGTATATATATATATATATATATATATATATATATATATATATATATGTATGTGTATATGTGTATATAATATAAATATATATAGTTTGTAAGGCCAGACTGCCTAGTAAGGACCTTGAGGTCTGTGTGGTCTGTGTATCTATGTAGCTCTCTCTCTCTCTCTCTCTCTCTCTCTCTCTATCCAACTATCTCTCACTTTCACTCTCTCTATTTATCTATCTATCTAACAAACTATCTCACACACACTCTTTCTCTCTCTCTCGTCTTTGCATAATTTTCTCCTAACGTTGAAATTATTGCCACTATGCTCGATAACTCTTCATAATGTACTACAGTAGCACACGATAAATCGCTAACATTCTCTAAGATCCTTGGCATATTGGGGACACTGAAGTATATCTTAGACAACAACGGTATAATTATGTAGTCCTCTCGAGTGTACTTATAATGTATTACTGTCTTGATAGCGTAATGCTTTGTGCGCCTAATTTCATTGTGAGTATCCTAGGTTCGAGTCCTTGGAGTATCACATATTCATTAGTTTAATTGATTTCTTTAATTAGGTTTATTTGTAAGTTAATTGGTGGGTTGGTGAATAAAAGATATGAAATTATAATGTATTCGGAGATAAAAAAAAAAAAAAAAAACAAAAAAAAAACACACACTCATAAATTTCAAACTATCGTATTATAAATTGAAATAATAATATAGTGTGTAATACAACTTACCTACATCCAAGGCCATACAGAATAAACAATTATAGTGCTATTCACATTACACAGAGTATATACTGTATATACAATTATACATACTAACACCAAACACCTGGTTCACATCTCATGATCGCTGGATCTCATTAAATCGATATTTTCCTTCCCTTAGACATATCTGATAAATCTAATACTTAAAGGAATGAGATTACAAATGTAAGTGGTTATTTTTTGGGGTATATAATATATATATATATATATATACATACACTATGTATATATATATATATATATATATATATATATATATATATATATATATATATATATACCGGTATATATATATATATATATATATATATATCTATATATATATTATTGATGGAGGTCTAGGGAAGAAACTATATATATATATATATATATATATATATATATATATATAATATATATATATATATATATATATATATATATATATATATATATATTATATATATATCTATATATATATATATATATATATATATATATATATATATATATATATATATATATATATATATATATATATATATATATATATATATATATATGTATATATAGTTTCTTCCCTAGACTTCCATCAAACTAAAAAAAAACATCCATTAGATCACCCTACGAGATTAATGTGTACATGTTTCGGTAGACAAATGTCACCGCCTAAGGCCGATTCCTTCACAATTGCAGGCTTGCTGTTGCTCGTCAGGAAAACAAATTGACACCTAAAGGGCACGAAAGGTCTTAATATTGACAAAGAAATAGGGCGAAAGGTCTTAAAATCGACAAATTAATGGGGCAAACGTCTTAAAATGTCAAAAGTGATGGGGATAAGCATGAGGAAGAAAGGGGATCAGAAACACGGCCTATCTCCCCTTAAGTCCTGTTCACTCGCTCTTGGGGAGATATTATGTTGCTCTTGATGTAGGAACAGGAGATGGTTATTACGTATGCATAGTCCTTTTAGTATGAGCCCCTTACCAAGCTGAATGATCTCGGCTGAAGGTAATTACAAACTAAATAAATCATCATCGTAGTAACCCCTTCACCACCATTACGTAATTTTCATCAGAATCTGGTCATCATTAGACGATTTCTTTAGTTTAAGAAGGACCTATGTTACTAAGAGTTATTATTGAGATCGTATTTTCCAATTTGAGCCGTATAGGTAGATTAGCAAGCTAAAGAATATCGTCTAATGGTAACCAGAATACGATGAAACTTACGTACTGGTGGTGGTGGGGTTAAAAGTGTTTCATATATTATTACGTACTGGTGGTGGTGGGGTTAAAAGTGTTTCATATATTATTACGTACTGGTGGTGGTGGGGTTAAAAGTGTTTCATATATTATTACGTACTGGTGGTGGCGGGGTTAAAAGTGTTTCATATATTATTACGTACTGGTGGTGGCGGGGTTAAAAGTGTTTCATGTATTATTACGTACTAGTGGTGGCGGGGTTAAAAGTGTTTCATATATTATTACGTACTGGTGGTGGTGGGGTTAAAAGTGTTTCATATATTATTATGTTTTTTCCACCAACCAACTTCACCTCTAAACTCAATTAATGAAATCAACAAATACATGTGGCACTCCAAGGACTCGAACCTAGGATACTCACATCGAAATTCCGCGCACTTATGCATTACGCTATCAAGACAGTCCAACTTATTCAACTTATTCATAATAATTATGTCCTCATGTATTGCAGGTTCGTATATCATCCCTTGATTAACCCCACTCGTTGATAATATTTCACCTTCAGGATAAACAAAACCCTCGCTTTACCCTCCCCCTGAACCTTTGTGCAACCTCATCACCTTCACTGGAATTTTAAGGGGTTAGTGCTTGCTTTTTGGTCTATATATTTAGCAATTAATATATTTTTGAGTGTCGTCGCTAGACCTCCACCAAGCTTAAAAATACACCCTAGGGCCTACTAGACCCTCCTTCAAAATAAATGTGTACATTTTTCTATCAAAAAATGTTCCGGCCGAAGGCCTAATTCCTCTTAAATTACAGGCTCGCTATCGCTCGCCAGGACAAAATCGACACCTAAATGACACGAAAAGTCTAAATATTGACAAAGAAATGGGGCGGTGAAAGGTCTTAGAATCGCCAAACTAATGGGCCGAACGTCATAAAATCTGAAAACTAATGGGGCTAAACATGAGGAAGAAAGGGGACCAGAAAAACGACCCATCTCCCCTTAAGTGGCCCCCATTCAGTAGATCATTTTGCTCTTGATCCATATTTCAACCACACAATGCATCTCTCTCTCTCTTTCGTTCTTTCTTTCGACATTTGAGAGTTAATTGAGATTGTCTTTACCCTTACAATTCCCAAAGTTCCTTCTTAAACTGTATGAATTCATATAATGATGACCAGAATAAACTATCAAATACATCACAATCTTCAAAGGGTTAACATTCATTCAACGTTACGATAAAATAAATCAATTAATAATAATAAATGAAAGGATAAACGTATTAACCTATGCACGTATTTTCATTATATTCTGGTTACTATTAGACGGTTTTATTCAGCTTAGGAAGGATATCTACCAATGAAAAGGCTACAGATTATCTCGATGAATCGTTTGAACTATCCTATATCCTTCCAAAGCTTCATAAAATCGTCTAAATATAGCGGATATTAACATTAAAAAGACGTCACCGGTACAGTACGGGTTAAGGGGGTACTACTCGCTTTTTCTGGACCCCCTTCTCCCTCATGTTTAGCATATTAATTTTGAGGTTTTAAGACGTTCATTCCGTTAGTTTGGCGAGTTTAACACCTTTCTCCCCATTTCGTTGTCAATTTTAAGACCTTTTGTGCCACTTTGGTGTCGATTTTATGCTGGCGAGCGAAAGCGAGCCTGTAATTTTAAGACGAACCGGGGACACACATTGATCTTGAGGGGGGGGGGGGGGATATCGGGTGATTTTCTAAGCTTGATGGAGGCCTAGCGAGGAAATTAAAAAACTACATGAATACATAAATACACAGGCCAAAAATCAAGCAATACCCCCTTAACAATAGCAATCTCACTATTCCTATTCGTGCAAAACCAATTCCAAACAATCCTACGCAAGTTTTATAACAATTGTTACGTATCTTGATCCTCAAGTGGTTAACTTGATGAATCTAGATAGCACAGAGATATATATTAAGGTATCAGTCAGCTGAAGGCAAAACAAAAGTAATATCTAATAAAATTATTTCCTGTTGTTGCTTCCTTTCCTTTTGGGATCTTAGGACTTAGTATCCTTTATTGACTGATACTCTTTAATTATGAAAAATACTGAAACTAATTAAAGTCATGTAGTATTTATAAAGAATTATTATTTAACCGAAGCTTAGTAGGCTATGGTTATGAACCGAATAAGTTATAGCTAAAGAAGGACTATTAATTTTATAAAAAGTCTTGAAAGATAAATATTAAAGTAAGAATATTTCTGTCTCTTACCCTTTTTGAAATGAATAGATAGTTTTTTCCTATGTCCTTTTATTTATATTTAATGTAATTATTCTTGGTTCTTGTCTTACGTTAACAGTATTATATTATTATTATCATCAGGATTTATATCAAAGTCACATAAAAAGTTAGATATATATTTAGTAATTAGTTAAATGTATTTCTTAACCACGTAACATTGAGCTTTGATTATGAGTACATTAAGTTACAGGATCGCTTCATAGATTCGATTCAGGTCTCACTCAAATAATATGAAAAGCAAATAATATTTTGAAGCTAAAAGAATTTTCTTCAGCTTAGGAAATCACTATAAGTAATATTAACACAGCCATGTTAGTCTAAGGCGATATTACTAATATGAGACAATAGCATCACCGTACTAAGCACCGTTAAGCAATGTAAGCTTAATTAAAAGAAAATGAAAGAACTCGTAAGTATTAATATAAAACAATAGTATTACTTTCATCTTAACCCAATTATTAAAGAGTTGTTTTAGTCCACAAGTTAGTCAACTAAAATAGTTAAGTACATAATAGTAGCGTTAACGTTAATTCCTAATCAAATAGTTAAGTACATAAATAGTAGCGTTAACGTTAATTCCCAATCAAATAGTTAAGTATACAATAGTAGCGTTAACGTTAATTCGCAATCAAATAGTTAAGCACATAATAGTAGCATTAACGTTAATTCGCAATCAAATAGTTAAGCACATAATAGTAGCGTTAACGTTAATTCGCAATCAAATAGTTAAGCACATAATAGCGTTAACGTTAATTCGCAATCAAATAGTTAAGCACATATAGTAGCGTTAACGTTAATTCCCAATCAAATAGTAAGCACACGTACGTTAACGTAATTCGCAATCAAATAGTTAAGCACATAATAGTAGCATTAACGTTAATTCCCAATCAAATAGTTAAGCACATAATAGTAGCGTTAACGTTAATTCCCAATCACATATCTCACTAACCAACATAACGTAAGTGTTTACACCGAACACACTTAACACACACTTATATAATCTGACTGACAGTCACAATCCCATTATAATACTTCACCCCGTCTTCCTCCAGCTGCAAGTTCACCTTCCCCAACTCCAAATGAGACTGATTTGAATGCCCACAACTCGGGTCTTATATACTAAACAATGATGGTGTAGGAACGAATCAGGAGGCGGGGGGGGGGGGGGGGTGCCCGCTCCAATCACAGCTCCTCGAGTTGCATAACAGGTGCCTGGTCCACTTACAGCTCCTGGCGTCGATCATACGTCATAGCGTCGGGTCATCGAAGTAGTTTGCATGGTCCCCTATGACGCACGCAGGTGTGAAGGCTTGTTTGCTGGTATGCGGGCGAGCTGGTTTCCCACTCGCTAGCCTGCTTCGCCGCTTGGGTAGTTTGAAACTCCTTCAACTCTAATTCTAACTCTTAAATTAACATACAGGGCTCCGTATGTCAGACAATACATATAAAAACGCTATTCCACGTCTACTATATATTTATCAAAGGGAGCTGTATTCATGGCTTAAGGGGAGATGTTTTTTTTCGAATTTTTCTTTGTTTAATTATTTTTCTAGTGTCCTGCCTAAACCTCCATAAAAAAATAAAAAAAACATTAGATCCCCCTTTTAGATTAAATTGTACATTTTTCGGTAGAAAAATGTTCCGGCCTAAGGCCAATTCTTCCCAAATTACAGGCTCACTATCTTTCGCTAGGGGAAAAAAAAAAAAAAAAAAAAAAAGACACCTAAATAGCACTAAAGGTAAATAAATGGGGCAGAAGGTCTTAAAATCTACAAACAAATGGGGCAAACATCTTAAAATCTGAAAATTAATGTGGCTAAACATGAGGGAGAAAGGGGATCTAGAAAAAAAACGACCCATCTCCCCTTAAACATGAAGGGTTGCATCTCTCTCTGCATTGATGGAAACCGCCTTGTTCTTTTTGTTCTTTTTGTAATTTCGGATAAAGTGAAGTAGGGTGTCAAATGAAAGGCAAGTTCATTATTTGTAGTCTGTATTATTGTCTATGTAAGGATATAATTATGGTTTATAGCTCAATTTGTGTCTTTGGAAGTGATATAATGGCCAACACAAGGCTGTATATATTGATGTTCTTGTATTCCTTCTCATATTCATTCTAGTCCCCAAACAAAATTGCTCCGATTTGACACCATGATAGTGAAGGGTTCTTGTTATCTTTTGATACGGCATTCAATGATTAGAGTATCAGCTATGTGATTTGTTTTTAATCCTATGTATTATATATATATATATATCTCCCCTGCCTGACCTACACCACCACGGTCATCATAAAGACATTAGCGAAACCGTTGGGTTAGATTCACCTCTCTAACTTCTGAGGGAACCTGGAAATACTTACTACAAGAGTAGACAGTGAAGTAGGGAGGGAGAAGGGGAGCTCCGAGGCTGGCCAGAAGGGTGTGAAGCAAAGGCGGGAGCAACAAAGGAGGGAAGGGAATCAATGTGACACAAGGGGAAATGTTAAAATGCATAATATTATTGCATAAGGCAAGATGAGTACTTTTGTGGATGCCCATTTGTCTTGCTGTTAGCTTAGGGTTATCTTCTACCTGCCTCTTGATAACATGAAAGAGTCCGTACAGTGATCTTGTGAGGGTGGCCAGAGGCTTTCTTGTGGGCGATATGTTGGGCCGGCCCGACGTCGCGAACCTTCTTTGTCTGATGTTGAACGGTGCACAGGTTTATTCCGGTCTGGGCAGCAATATCCTTATTTGAATGCCCTGCCTTGCTTAGTTCGGCTATGGTTGCTATCTGGTAGTCACTCCGCCTCTTTCCTCCAGGTATAATGGTATGGGAAGCGAATATACAAGGGGCGGTGGCGTGTGGAGGGGGCCAGGTGGTCACAAGGTAGCGCAGCACAACCTTCACTCATTCATAGGGGTCAAATCAGAACGGGGGGGGGGGGGGGGGGTAATTTCTTTACGCTCTGACAGCCCAAAGCTGTGCCTCATTGCCAGACGTATCAATAACGGAATCTGAGCAAAATATCATGGGAAAGAGAGGCACATTCACTTATGGACGATAATCTTTGTTGCGGGCCCTCTCACGCCCAGATTTTAGACTTCACTTTATAAATAGACCCAAAATATAACCACTGTCCCTTTAATCTATTTTGATATATTTGTGCTAAACGAACTGGATTCTTTAGGAGTATTTGTCCACCAGATTCACACATCCGTCTAGACACCAGTGGAAATTGTCTATTATTATTATTATTATTATTATTATTATAGAAGCTGTCTAAACCTCCCAATAGGGTGCAGATACACCTATAAAAGATGAATCCCAAAAAAATACCCGTAAGTACTGGAGAGAGACTAAGACAACTAAGAAAAAGGAAAAGGGCTACAGTAGTTAGAGAGCCCAGAAGAAAAGATCAGTTTGTCAATTAAAACACCATTCTAAAAAGAATAAAAGCAAATCATGATTAAAACCAAAATTTACTGCTGTAATAAAACATTAACTCTGGACTTAAAAGCTGAGATATGGGTTGACTGTACAACCTCGTTTGGCAAATGATTCCAAAAGGGAATCATTGAAGGAATAAAACACCGAGAAAACTGAGATGTAGAAACATTAATTGGAGTCATGGCAAGGTCATTAAGACTCCTCGTAAATCTTGTTGCGCGAATTGGAATAAAAGGTTCTGGTAAAACACTATGCAATGGATGCTGAGTATTGTTAAATATTTTAAATAAAAGACTAAGGGCACTAATACACTACAACAGATATTTTGTACTTGTATCTGGGAACTCGGAAAGAATGTACTAATAACGGCTTCATGTGTCACTAAATACATAAATAATACATAAACATAAACATAAATAAAATTTAAGAATTTAATTGATATTACCTATACATAAATGAAAGTTAGGGCAGATTCAGAGATAAGTAGAAAGAGGAGAGAGGAAGTAGAAAGCGGTGTAAATAAAATTTTGAGAGAGAGAGTGTGTGTGTGTGAGACTGAGAGAGGTGAGTGGAGGTCTTAGATGTAAATAGAAAGATGAGAGAGGAAGGAGAAAGCGATATAAATAATAGTTCGAGAGAGAGAAGGGTGGGTCAAGGGTTAGAGGTACGGTAGGTAGAAAGATGAGAGAGGATGGAGAAAGCGATATAAAGAAAAGCTCGATAGAGAGAGGGGTGGGTAGAGAGTTAAGAGGTGAATAGAAAGATGAGAGAGGTAGGAGAAAACGATATAAATTCAAGCTCAATAGAGAGGGGTTAGTGGAGGGTTAGAGGTAAATAGAAAGAAGAGAGAGAAAGGAGAAAGCTATATCAATTCAAGTTCGATATAGAGGGGTTAGAGGTAGGTAGAAGGATGAGAGAGGTAGGAGAAAGTGGTATAAATCTAAGTTCGAGAGAGAGGGATGGGTAAAGGGTTAAGCCGGTATCACACGAGAGCTTTTATAGTCAACATTCGATGATTAACATTTTTCTGGCAACATATTTGGAATAATTTACACTGGTATCGGAAACTATACTGGTGATAGATGAATTTAGGTAACCGAAATATTTTAAATGTTGACCTCCTAAGCTGCCAGACCAGTGTTGAGGATAAACATTAGTAGGTAGTAGAGGTAGGCAGACCCGCCCAGGGAAGTACTACCGCCAAGGTTTCGGGAGACTCAGGGAATAGCCTGAATTCCATTTTCTCTCCCAGGCTGGATACATATCTTTCTGCCTCACACATCAGGGGTATCAGGAACACCCTCTTTATATAACATACACATACAACTTCACGACATTGCCCTACATTGCTATCCTCTATCCATAAAACACTACTCTTCCCACTACATATCATACATGTAACACCATACACCTTACCCAATAAATATGGCAGTACAATTGTTAAGAGCAAACCTGGTGGTCCCTCGGATATCCACCCCCGGCAGGGTTGGGTCATTGACACAGGGCCCTCCCGGTCGTCATCATGCGACTGTGTCGAGAGCATTACAACGTCCCAAAGCTGCTCGTCGGTGCAGCTTTTTCTTTAGCAATATAAGGGGACTTCACTCTAACATAAATTCTGTACACCAATTTCTTCAATCAGAATCCCCTACTCTCCTTTTTTTGACAGAGACTCAAGTAACATCCACATCTGACACGTCTAGATTTAATTTTCCAGGTTATCAACTGCTCCAAAATTTCAGACCTAAAGGAGGTGTATGTTGCTTCGCAAAATCTGAAATTGCCCTGGAGGAGGTTACTAGTTTCAATTGTCCCTATTTTGATTATTCTATATACATATTAATTTCTGCTGGTAAATTTAAATACATATGTTGCATCTACCGTTCCCCAAATACTCCTCCAGAGCAAAGTCTTTTTGATTCTCTGTCCTCACAACTCAGTGTCCTCAACTTAAATGCTTCTTCTGAAATCACTGTGTTAGGTGATTTTAATGTCCATAATGTTGAATGGCTCACTCATTCAGCCAGGACTGATGATGCTGGTCTTGAATGTGAGCTATTTGCAGACTCATTTAATCTCACTCAACTAGTCAACCAACCCACCCGTGTACCAGATAATCCTAATCATAATTCCCACCTACTGGACTTATTTTTAACAACCAATTCAGAAAATTATGATGTTACAGTGAGGTCCCCGCTTGGATCTTCTGATCACTGTCTGATACAGGCCACCTATCTATCACCTACCACACCTTCCCACTCTGAACCTGTGTTGGTGACTAAATGGCATTACGATAGGGCAGACTGGGAGGGTCTTCAAGGTTTCTTTATTGATATTCCCTGGACCTCTTTCTTTTCTAATGATGCACACTCCACCTTGAGCCACATACAAGATTTTGTAAAAATTGGAATGGAAACTTTGATTCCTCATCAAAAGTACAGTAAAAGATCTAATTCACCTAAATGGTTTGACCATAATTGTGCTAGAGTAACTGAACAAAAAGCAATAGCCTACAATGCATACACAAGATCGAAAACTCATGAAGCCTTTAATTACTTTAGAAACATCAGAAATCATGCCAAAACTGTATTAAACCTAACTAAATCAAACTTTCTCCACAAGCAGGCAAATAAACTTCTAAATAATCCAAATGATAACAAAATATTTTGGTCTACTCTTAACTCATTTAAATCCAACTTCACTACTGCTTCATCCATTCCACCATTAAAATCTCCGACTGGCAATCTTGTAAGTGACCCACGAGGTAAAGCTAACCTTCTTGTGGATATTTTCTCCACCAACTCAACCTTAGATGAAATAAATCAAGATGTTCCTGTACTTAATTTTAATTCGCCTGAAATTCCCTCACTTAAGATCCACACCAGACATGTCAAAACTAGTTTGCAGAATCTCTCAGTAGATAAGGCTCCTGGTCCAGATGAAATTCCTCCAATAGTACTTAAGAATTGCTCCTTGGTGCTCGCTCCTGTATTGGCAAAAAATGTCCGTCTGTGTACTCATACCTCATGCTTCCCAGTACCCTGGAAAGAAGCAAACATCCATCGAGTTCCTAAAAAAGGTGCCTCTTCAGATCCATCAAACTACAGACCAATAGCTATAACTTCCACTCTTGGTAAAGTCTTTGAAATTATATTAAATAATCACATAATTAAGCATCTTGAGAATAATAAATTAATCAGTGATAGGCAATATGGTTTTAGACGATGTCGATCAACTGCAGACATGCTTTGCCTTCTTACGCATCAAATCAACCAAGCTACAGACCAACATGGTGAAACACATACAATAGCACTGGATATATCAAAGGCATTTGATAGAGTCTGGCATCAATCCTTATTGTCGAAGATGTCACACTACGGCCTTGCATAATTAGTTCCACTAATTTCTTCTTATCTGCATAACAGAAAAATACGTGTAATGGTAGATGGCCTTTATTCTCAATTTCACTCAATAAATGCTGGTGTTCCCCAGGGATCAGTTTTGGCCCCAACTCTGTTCCTCATTCATAGCAATGATCTCATATCTACCACTCATAATCCAATACATTCCTACGCAGATGACTCAACACTCCACAGTTCCTTCACATTTACCAATTCTTTCACCCAACCCGATCTTATAAATTCAAAAATAAACACTGCAATTTCTCTGAACCAGGACCTTTCTAGAATTAATGGATGGGGACAAAAGAATCTAGTTTCCTCTAATGCACAGAAAACCAAACACATTCAATTTTCTAACCGACAGAATCTCACTGACTCCCATATATTTTTTAATGATGTAAATATTCCCACTTCCCCTAGTATTGACATTCTCGGTGTAACATTAACTACTAACTTGAGCTGGACACATTATGTTAGAAGCATTGCTAAGAATGCCTCTAAAAAACTGGGACTCCTGTACAGAGTTCGAGAATTCTTCACTGACGAGCAGTTGGCCGTGATATATAAAAGTCATGTGCGTTCTCAGATGGATTACTGTTCACCTCTGTGGGGTAGAAGTGGAGTGGTTGCATTGAGGCAGTTGGACAAAATTCAAAATAAAGCTATTAGATTAATCAATAACCCTGCAATCACACAGGACCTTCCTACATTATCCATACGAAGAAACGTTGCATCCCTTGCATTATTCTACAGATATTTTCACAGCAATTGTTCCGAGAACTTGCTTCAATTGTGCCGCCTCTCCACATCTTTCCGCATAGAACTAGGGCAGCTGAGAGCGCCCATGAATTTACACTTTCTCCTCCACAATGCAGAA
>CM064551.1:7133402-7217851 GCA_032716605.1 Paralithodes platypus
GGGAAGTACTACCGCCAAGGTTTCGGGAGACTCAGGGAATAGCCTGAATTCCATGTTCTCTCCCAGCCCTTGGTAGCTGGATACATATCTTTCTGCCTCACACATCAGGGGTATCAGGAAAACCCTGTTTATATAACATACACATCCAACTTCACGACATTGCCCTACATCGCTATCCTCTATCCATAAAACACTACTCTTCCCACTACGTATCATACATGTAACACAATACACCTTTACCAAATAAATATGGCAGTACAATTGTTAAGAGCAAACCTGGTGGTCCCTCGGATATCCACCCCCGGCAGGGTTGGGTCATTGACACAGGGCCCTCCCGGTCGTCATCATGCGACTGTGTTAAGAGCATTGCAACGTCCCAAAGCTGCTCGTCGGTGCAGCTTTTCATTTAGCAATATAAGGGGACTTCACTCTAACATCAATTCTGTACACCAATTTCTTCAAGCAGAATCCCCTACTCTCCTTTTTTTGACAGAGACTCAAGTAACATCCACATCTGACACGTCTAAATTTAATTTTCCAGGTTATCAACTGCTCCAAATTTTCAGACCTAAAGGAGGTGTATGTTGCTTCGCAAAATCTGAAATTGCCCTGGAGGAGGTTACTAGTTTCAATTGTCCCTATTTTGATTATTCTATATACAAATTAATTTCTGCGGGTAAATTTAAATACATATGTTGCATCTAAGAGGGTGTACGAGAGCGAGGTGGAGGGACAGAGGGGGAGAGGTAGACCGAATATGAGGTGGAAGGATGGAGTGAGGAAGTACATGAACGAAGGCGGTGCTGGTTGGAGGGAGGGGCGTCGACTGACTGGGGACAGAGGTGCATGGGAGCGGTTCGTTCGTGGCCACCCCTTCGGGGATCACGGCGTCAGGCAATAGATAGATAGATAGATGTTGCATCTACCGTTCCCCAAATACTCCTCCAGAGCAAAGTCTTTTTGATTCTCTGTCCTCACAACTCAGTGTCCTCAACTTAAATGCTTCTTCTGAAATCACTGTTGGGGGATTTTAATGTCCATAATGTTGAATGGCTCACTCATTCAGCCAGGACTGATGATGCTGGTCTTGCATGTGAGCTATTTGCAGACTCATTTAATCTCACTCAACTAGTCAACCAACCTACCCGTGTACCAGATAATCCTAATCATAATTCCCACCTACTGGACTTATTTTTAACAACCAGTTCAGACAATTATGATGGTACAGTGAGTTATTGATATTCCCTGGACATCTTTCTTTTCTAATGATGCACACACCACCTTGAGCCACATACAAGATTTTGTAAATATTGGAATGGAAACTTTTATTCCTCATCAAAAGTACAGTAAAAGATCTAATTTACCTAAATGGTTTGACCATAATAATTGTGCTAGAGTAACTGAACAAAAAGCAATAGCCTACAATGCATACACAAGATCAAAAACACATTAAGCCTTTAATTACTTTAGAAACATCATAAATCATGCCAAAACTGTAACAAAATATTTTGGTCTACTCTTAACTCATTCAAATCCAACTTCACTACTGCTTCATCCATTCCACCATTAAAATCTCCGACTGGCAATCTTGTAAGTGACCCACGAGGTAAAGCTAACCTTCTTGCGGATATTTTTTCCACCAACTCGACCTTAGATGAAATAAATCAAGATGTCCCTGTACTTAATTTTAATTCGCCTGAAATTCCCTCACTTAAGATCCACACCAGACATGTCAAAACTATTTTGTAGAATCTCTCAGTAGATAAGGCTCCTGGTCCAGATGAAATTCCTCCAATAGTACTTAAGAATTGCTCCTTGGTGCTCGCTCCTGTATTGGCAAATTTGTTCCGTCTGTGTACTCATACCTCATGCTTCCCAGTACCCTGGAAAGAAGCAAACATCCATCCAGTTCCTAAAAAAGGTGCCTCTTCAGATCCATGAAACTACAGACCAATAGCTATAACTTCCACTCTTGGTAAAGTCTTTGAAATTATATTAAATAATCACATAATTAAGCATCTTGAGAATAGTTAATTAATCAGTGATAGGCAATATGGTTATAGACGATGTTGCTCAACTGCAGACATTCTTTGCCTTCTTACGCATCAAATCAACCAAGCTACAGACCAACATGGTGAAACACATACAATAGCACTGGATATATCAAAGGCATTTGATAGAGTCTGGCATAAATCCTTATTGTCGAAGATGTCACACTACGGCCTTGCATCATTAGTTCCACTAATTTCTTCTTATCTTCATAACAGAAAAATATGTGTAATGGTAGATGGCCTTTATTCTCAATTTCACTCAATAAATGCTGGTGTTCCCCAGGGCTCAGTTTTGGCCCCAACTCTGTTCCTCATTCATAGCAATGATCTCATATCTACCACTCATAATCCAATACATTCCTACGCAGATGACTCAACACTCCACAGTTCCTTCACATTTACCAATTCTTTCACCCAACCCGATCTTATAAATTCAAAAATAAACACTGCAATTTCTCTGAACCAGGACCTTTCTAGAATTAATGAATGGGGACAAAGGAATCTAGTTTCCTTTAATGCACAGAAAACCAAGTACATTCAATTTTCTAACCGACAGAATCTCACTGACTCCCATATATTTTGTAATGATGTAAATATTCCCACTTCCCCTAGTATTGACATTCTCGGTGTAACATTAACTACTAACTTGAGCTGGACACATTATGTTAGAAGCATTGCTAAGAATGCCTCTAAAAAACTGGGACTCCTGTACAGAGTTCGAGAATTCTTCACTGACGAGCAGTTGGCCGTAATATATAAAAGTCATGTGCGTTCTCAGATGGATTACTGTTCACCTCTGTGGAGTGGAAGTGGAGTGGTTGCATTGAGGCAGTTGGACAAAATTCAAAATAAAGCTGTTAGATTAATCAATAACCCTGCAATCACACAGGAACTTCCTACATTATCCATACGGAGAAACGTTGCATCCCTTGCAATACTCTATAGATATTTTCACAGCAATTGTTCCGAGGAACTTGCTTCAATTGTGCCGCCTCTCCACATCTTTCCCCGTAGAACTAGGGCAGCTGAGAGCGCCCATGAATTTACACTTTCTCCTCCACAATGCAGAACTTCTGCTTATCAAAATTAATTTATCCGTAGAACTACTACTCTTTGGAATTCACTTCCCTCGAGTTGCTTTCCACAAACTTACAATCTACAAAAGTTTAAATCCAGTTGTTACAAACATTTTATGAATGGAGGATGCCTTTAGGCACATGGACCTTCTTGTTTTATCTGTGTTTTTCCTTCCTCCGTTCATTGTCTCTTAAAAAAAAAAAAAAAAAAAAAACTTGGGGGGGTGCTATGCCACGGCTCGCGACTATCATTGAAGGGCATGAGGCAATATACCTTTAGTTTAGTTTTCAATGTAAATGGAGAACATCTAAAAAATATAACCACAAAGTGTTTGGCCACTGAAAGTATTTTGAATATTTTTTAATAGTAAATTTGGCCATCCTCAAAAAAAAAAAAAGGGGGAGGGGGAATGTGCCAGAGTATAGAGATAGATAGATCATTAATTAAGCAACTTACTTGTACCGGTATGGTTTGGCTAATGTACTGAACATTTGTATATGAAAATATTACCACAGTTGGAAAAGTATCATGCAAACAAACTTGCCGATATGTATTGGAGAGATTCATAGTGATTTCAAAATTGTTTATTAATTTATGAGCTGATTTAATCATCTATTAAATTGTAACACAGGAGGGGTGAATAAAGAACGTAATACATTCATCCGTGTTTGCGCCAGTTGTCGCATTATCCAATTACCGGGATGAATGAGTTGATACTTTACCAGCTCAGAGGGACTTGATGAACTAATAAGGTCACAGAGAACACGGTCCACAGGCGCACAGTCAACCTGACCTACCTTGCTTCCCAGGCCCTAGGCTGCATTTTGATAGATTCATACTTATTACAAATTGTTTGATGCCTATTTTGTTGTGGCCGTTAAGGAGTGTGGCCCAATTGAACTTCAATCCCCAACACTTCTTGGAATATTTGTGGGGCATTTGTAGAAGAGTCCAGTAATCAGTAATCTCCTATAAGTGGGAGAGACAGTATTTACGTTGAACAAATTGCAGAAATGCGGCGGACAATGGCGTGTCTGGCCAACATTTTTGGATTTTTAGTATGTCAAAAGTTGCCCAAGTAAAAAACGCTCCTTTAGTCAAAGTTTGGTTGCGATCCGACAAGCACTTCCGGAGTTATTGCATAAAAACGAGTGCGCAAGAATAATGTTGAAGAATAACAAGTAAAGAAATAGAAAATAAAAACATGAAAATAGTATACATAAATATTAATATTTAATATAAAATATGAATATATCAATAGGGGTTTCTCGCCGTAGGCTTGAACCCCTAATATAACTAATGACGAGGACAATAATTATACTGTTTCTTTTCAGCTGACGATAAATTGAATCCCTTAGCAGCTAATTTCTCGATAATTAATGGACAAATATGAGACTACTATGTCTCTGCATCATATTAAGACCAAGTATATACAATAAGCACCGAATTTTACTACAAAATATTCAAAATAACTAAAGAAAACTTGATAGGAACTTTGCAATTTACCATCAGTTGAAAAGAAACAGTGTATAGTAAGTTATCAAAAGGTCTGGACCATCATTCAAATCAGATTCCCCTCATTGGCGTCAGTGTGAAAATATGCCTCAAGTTTGCATTCCAAGTTAACTCGTTTGCTATCCTGTGGACTCGGGGGTTGCCGTTTAGCATTCAGAAATAGAGTTCTATCAATCTCTAATTACCTCTCCAAAATTAGTTTTCTGCCCACAGCTCACTCAAAGACAACTGCAGAGGTTGAAGTAACTAAACTAAAGGTTTCTTAACACCCCTGATAGTCACAAAGTTTTTTTCAGTATCCCAAAAAGGGTGAAAATAGCGTCCTGTGCGTGAAAGGGTTAACCTGAATGCCAGCCACTGTACACGGATTGGTGGTTTGGGTAGTGGGGGTAAATATAAAATAAGAGCGCGTGCAGCAAACTGTCCGGAAAATAATTATGTTCTTCTCCCCATCCCCCTAACCAAACCCTCCCCTCTACTACCATGCATAAACCAACATAAATTAAAATGCCGTAAATATCCGAAATTTCCTTGGCCAACACAGCGGCGGGGGAGGGTTGGGGTGGGGCAGGGCAGTGGATTCTTGAGTGTGTGTGTGTGTTTTTTTAGGGGGCTGGGGGGGGGGGGGGTGAAAGAGGCACGAAGAGAAAGATATTGGGAGGAGGGATATTTGGAAGGGAAATATGGGAGGATTGGTTTGTTTAATTTAGAGGGGACGTGCACATGAAAATGGAATCCGAGAGAGAGAGAGAGAGAGAGAGAGAGAGAGGGAGAGAACACGAGAGAACACGAGGTGGGCCCCCTTAACCCCTTATATTCTGGCAACTATTAGAATGTTTAATTCAGTTTAGGAAGGACGTCTACCCATTCAAAGGCTACACAGACTATCTCAATTAATCCTTTTAGCTGCCGTGTATCCTACCTAAGCTTCATAAAATTATCTAAACGTAGCTGAAATCCAATTAAAATAGACGTTCCCGGTACAGAAGGGGTTAACTTACAACTGTGTCCTTGCACTATAGTCCGTTCATTCTAGGTCGAGCAGAATTCGTAATCTCTAACCTCTGTAACTCAAAAAGGGCTAGAGCAAATGAGCTGTCAATTTATACACATATTCCCTTACCAAGTCTTCCTATTTGGTAGAAATATTAGCTGGATTACTCTAGTCCTTTGTGAGTTATGAGAGGTTAGAGGTTACGATTTCTGCCCAACCTAGAATTAACGGACTATAATGGCATCTCTCCTTTCATCTCCATTAAAGGGAAGATTTTGTTTTTCTTGAACCCCCTTCTCCTTCATGTTTAGGCTCATTAGTTTTCAAAATGTAAGACTTTCGCCCATTCCTTTCTCAATATTAAGACCTGTCGTTCTATTTACAGTAGGTGTCGATTTTTTCTTGGCGAGCGATAGCGAGCCTGTAATATAGGATGAAACGGCCTTCGGCCCATTTTTCTATCGAATGTACTAATTTATCTCGAAGGGGATGTTATTTTATTTGCATGTATTATATTTTATTTTATGTTATTTTATTTTATTTTATTTAAGCTTGATTGAGGTATAGGGAGCAAAAAAAAATAATAATAATAATATACATTCTGGTAATAATATACATAAATGATAAAATAAACTGTACATAAATAACATGACGTGCTCTCAACCCCCTCAAGATCCAATTACGCATTTGGTCTCTGTTTTCTGGCTATTATTAGACGATTTTATTTCGATCCGGAACGCTATGTGGAATTTACAGGGTAAATAGAGATAGTGTGTACCCTTTTCATCCCTACAGATCCTTCCTAAGCTGTATAAAATCGTCTAATGATAGCCAGAATAAACTGATAAAACCTAAATTATATAAGTGTTTTGACAATTAAGGCCTTTGTGAATCGCCCAATCTTTCTTTTCCTTTCTAACTTTCAGACAGTGTGTAAAAATAGAAGGAAAAAGGGATGCAATCAGGATTGTATGTCTTTGTTCTGTTTGTTTTTCATTATTAATTATTGGGAAGTTGGTGCAAAATGTGTTTTCTGGGAAACACAGATGGCATTTTTTTTTTTTTTAAAGAGTTGTTCAGTGAAATGGTAAAATATCCTTTTATCTTATTTCTAATGAACCATGTGAACATTTGCATGTTATACATATATTTTGTTTTTGTTTTATATATGGTGAATTTGTGATGAGTTCATGTTACATTTCATGTAACATCTCAGTGTCACGGTAACAGTCCGGAAACAGTAAGACGATGTTGAAGATGATAACTATAAAAAAAAAAAAATATATAATTATAATCATACCACCCATCTCTCTCACACTGTCTATTAACACTTTTCCTTTCTATATCTCTTTCATCTTACTTCCCCTTCTTCACCTATTGCCCTTCCCAGCCTTCTTCCAGAAAAAGCGAGTACGAGGAGATCGTACTCTCTTTTTCTGGACCCCCTTCTCCCTCGTGTTTAGCATATTAGTTTGTAAGACGTTCCTTCCATTAGTTTGTCGATTTTAAGACCTTTCGCCCCATTTCTTTGTCAACATTATAATCTTCGTGACATTTAGGTGTCGAATTTTTCCTGGCGAGCAATAGCGAGCCAGCAATTTTAAGAGAAACCGACCTTTGGCCGGGACATGTAAACATTTATCGGTTCCTTCTAAAATTGTAGTCTCGCTATCGCTCGTCATGACAAAAATCGAAACCTAAATGGCACGAAAGGTCTTAATATTTACAACGAAATGAGTCGAAAGGTCTCAATATCATCAAACTAATGGAACGAACGTCTTAAAACCTCAAAACTAATATTAGTGGAGCAGATAAATGCAAAAATACCCCAAAATAGTTCACTTAATCATGCAAGCATAAAATTTGGCACAAACATTCTCAAAGGACCACACTTTCATAAAAGGGCATTAGCCACGCAAAAAATCCAAGATGGCTGCCTCTTTTTCCAATATGGCTGCAATTCATTGGCCAATTGCATCATCTTCGAGAATATGGGTGTTACTGATGCATTTATCATGGTTTATAATCCCATTCAATCACCAATTTGTTCTTTATTAAAGTTATTTTTGTCACACTTTCAATTCCAAGTACTAAAACAAAGAGATGGCGTCCAATATGGCGGCCAAACGTAGTATTAATCTTATCTCAGCATCTGTCACTGGCCACAATGAATGCCTTTTTTTTATCTACAGAGAGTTTTTGGGGTCATAGATTCTAATTGATCTAAAACTTTTCTCAAAGGATGTAAACATTATTTACAAGGTGTTGGTATACTAATAGAGTGAATGTCAGTGCACGACCAGGGCACACTGGTGACTTCACTGCTGTGTAACTCAGCATGGGGTTCAGTGTCAGCTGATCTAGCTTTACTAATGCTGCACCTAGCTTTACTAACTCTATTGTAGTAGACTAGTATTAGGTGTAGTGCAGTTTAGATTAGTGTCCCAAATGCTGTCTAATAGCCCCATATCAATTAGCTAGTATAAAATAGTTAGTAGATAAAGTTAGACAGCCGCGCCTGAATTGACAGGGTGTGCCAGCGCGGGAGAGCCAAGCCAAGGGTAAGGGGGCTATACATGACTTGTTCATAATAATAAATAATAATAATAATAATAATAAACGGTTTATTAAAGAATGGCAGCCTCATGAGCTGAAAAAAACACATTTTACAATTTAGTGGATGAACATGAGATGTACAGATATGAGGATGGTAAGCTTAGTTTACAAACAAAATAAATAAATACAATAATGATGCATGTGCAGAATACAAATTATCATAAAATAACCAGGAGAGTAAGTGATATACAGTACATATACGCATTTATTTACTTACTCATATACAGAACATTCGTATATACACGTACGTGCGCACATACATATACATACATATATAGGAACATAAGAACATGCAGTAAGTGTGCACATGTCCGTATACACAAACGTTCACGTATGCACACAAACATACATACATACAGAAACTGTTTTGGTATGGTCAGGGTAAAGAGGGTGCAGGTACTGCACCCTCTTTACCCTGACCATTAACTGGGAGGTTAATCCTCGGTAGTGTAGGTGTGTGTGTGTGTGTGTGTGTGTGTGTGTGTGTGTGTGACAGAAGGCGAAATATGGAAGAGCTGGGCGTTCTATTGTTAAGGGTGGAAATACATGGATGAAGATACGCGAACACTTAATAATAGATAATGCTTATGCATAGATTTATAATCAGAAGTTGCGCTAGTGAGCAATATGTTCTCACTCATATGTACGTATATTTACATACATATGTGCATATGACCATATAAATACACGTACAGTACATATATATTATATACCTTATATTCTCAACCGGGCTCGAACCATTGACAGCACATACACACAGACATACATATACATAAATATATGCACATTACATGCATATATGCTCTTCTCTTATCCTACCTGATACTCTCAGCCGGGCTCGAACCACAAACAGTATACACTATAGACACATATATATATACATAAATAATGCATACATACATACACATATACCCACACATACATACACATACACTGCACATACATAGATACATATATACACATATACATAAACAAACTCAAGCAAATACATACATAATTATATTCTAATACACACACGCACACACACTTATGCATATATTATTAAAGGTGGGCGCGTATCTATGGTGTGACAGGCCGTTATTACACATTATTAATAATATTAACAATGGTTGGGATAGGACTATTTTTATATCTGTCAGTTCTTGCTCTTATTGGTTGGAGTGTGTTGAAATGACGAGCTGCACGTGTAGGTCTAGGGGCGTCTGGTAGAAGTAAGTTTCTGTGTCGTGGGTGAACAAGCAGCTTAGATGCAAACTGTTTGAGTGTGTTGTAGTGGTGGGTTGAGAGTGCAGGTATGCTAAGGGTGGTGAGAGCTTCCTCGTACCCTGGATATGTGCCACCCAGGATGATCCTGCATGCCCTCCTCTGAACTCTCTCCAGTTGACGTTGTTGTGTTAGGGTTAGAGAGGAGGACCAGGCGGGAGAGGCGTAGGCGAGCTTAGGGAGTAAGAAGGTGTTATATATACTCTTCAGCTCATTCTCCGGCGCCCCCAGGGATCTCAACCGCCTTAGCATAAACAACTTGTAAGTGGCGGTCCTGACTGTGGTAGTTACATGTTTCTTCCAGTTCAGTTTGTTGTCCACAGTGATTCCGAGGAGTTTGGTGGACTCAACAATCTGAAGGGGATGAGGACCAGTTGTGACAGTGGGTGGAGGAAGGTCGGTAACGGAAGTGTTGATGTGCATGACCACTGTCTTGTCATGATTGATAGTCACATGATAGTCTGTGGTCCAGGCTTGAAGACGGTCGAGGATGTCTTGTAGGGGGTCATAGTTAGGGGAGGTGTTATCGACAGTAATGCCGACTGTCGAGTCGTCCACGTACTTCCAGTGGAATGGGGTGTCCTTTAGGGCATCATTAATCAAGATGAGGAACAATAGAGGCCCCATCTTTGTGCCCTGTGGGACTCCACATGTGATGTCTAGGAAGGTGGAGATGAAGCCTTGGTATCGCACTGCTTGTCGTCTGTCACTAAGGAAGTCGGTCAACCACGCAACCAGGGTAGGATGTAGCCCCAACTTTATGGCTTTGTTGATGATGATGGTGTGGTCAACAAGGTCAAATGCTTTCCTGAAGTCAATAAAGGCAAGGGCGAGGGAAGTCTTTCTCTTCTCAAGATTTGTGTAAATATAATCTAGGAAGCTAATAAGACAGTGAGTGGTGGAGGAGGTTTTTACGTTGCCAAACTGTTGGGGATCTATCAAGTGACGGATTTGTGAGTAAGCCCAGGTGAATACAAAGTCCTCACAGATTAGACTAGGGATGGGCGTAATGGCAATTGGTCTGAGTTCATTAAGAGATGTGGGGAGGGGGTTTTGGGGATTGGAGTGACGTATGAAGTTTTCCAGTCTGCAGGGCATTTACTTTGCCTTAAGGAGGCATTAATTATCGAGCAAAGGGGGGTGGCAAATTCCACCGAAAATTCTTTGTATATTTTCATGGGTAGGTCTACTGGGGTTGTTGATCTTTTTTATTTGAAACTGGAAAGCTTTTTGGCCACTTCAAATTCTTGAACAGTTACTGGGGGAGAAGGGGATGGGAGGAAGGCAGGGAGGTTGGTGCGGTCTAGTTTGGGGAGGGTTTGGCAGATGGTAGAGAAGTGATTATTTATCAGTTCAGGTGCATCTACACGAGGGACATGGGAAACACAGGGGATCGAAGGAGTCCCACTACTTAAGCCACAAAAATTCTTAATTTTAGAGTACCACTGACTGATATTGGTTTGTTTTAAATGATGAATCTTTGTAGGGTAGTAGGACTTCTTCGCCCAACGGATTTCCCTTATCACAATGTTGCGTAGGTCCTTGTAGCGATTGTTGTCCGTGTAGAAGGCCTTGTTCCGATTCTGCATCAGTCTCTTGATCCGAGGAGTAATCCATGGGACGTCAGAGGGGTGCATTTTGGTCCTCTTGGTGGGGAAGAAGTGGTGGTAGGCTTCGGTGGTGGTAGATACAAAGTTGTCCCATTTGGCATTAACATCTTCTTCAGTGAGAACCTCCGTCCACGGGTAATGAACCAACCACTGCCCGAACCCCCGCATTGCAGAGTCTGGCGTTGGTCGGTAGGTCCGGATGACGGGGGTCTGTTGATGGGAGGTGGTAGGGGCAGGTGACCAGAACACAGAGAGATGAGTGCTGCGTCCCACAGGAGGTAAAGGTTCAGGTGGGAGGTACTGCTCATCCATGTCTGTCAAAATAAGGTCAAGAGTGTTGTGGTTGTGGGCTTACCCGGACTTACCCGGGACTTACCCGGATGGTGTACAGATCACACGGGACTCAAATGGCACTGGATGAATGATCGGGCTAGGCGTAGGGCAACCGAACCTAGTTGTATCCCATACATGAATGTGCGCTATTACCTATTTTCATTAAGGTGGTAAAAGGATAAACCCTCGGCCTTAATTACATGTCAACAATGGCAAGTGAAAATCCAGTCATAACTAAGAGGCAGACTGACTGGAGAAAATGCTGCCTATGTCAAAAAGAAAAGAAAAATTAAAATCTGACTTCGCCTCCTACTCATCATGGTCCAGAACATGATGGCTACACCATGATTGCCACAAATGTGCCTCTGTTTCACGAGATGTCTGAAATGCCACTTACCTTTGACCCAGAAAGGCTGGATGAAGGTGGTGGCATAGAAGCAACATTGAGAAGGAATATGGCAAAATACCACACAAGTTGTAGACTCATGTTTAACAACACAAAGCTGGAACGTGCTAGGAAACGGCATTCTGATGTTCAAAGCGAGTCAGATGAAAGGCAAGCTAAACACCGTCGGACAAGTCATGATAGTGAAGCTTGCATATTGTGTGATAGCATAGCTCCTACATCAGATCTGCGACAGGTCATGACTATGAATCTGAACAACAGACTGCATGAGTGTGCTACAACACTCAATGATGGTAAACTTTTAGCTAAACTGAGTGGCGCAGATGCCATTGCGCAGGAGCTAAAGTATCATCGCAAATGTCTCACTGCCCTCTACAATAGGGAAACTACTCACCTCAAAAGTGTAGAGAAAAGCTCCTGTCAGAGTGAAGCTGAATCAGATGTCTGTTAAAGCCTGTTAAAGAAGCATCAAAACAGAAGCAGCTGAAAGAAGACTGTCAGCTTTTTTCAAAGCTGTTCATCTCCTGTCAGATCAGGGAGTGCGACCTGCAGAAGTTCTTTCAGCACGAAAATCAGTCATTCCCTGCGTCTCTAAGTGATGGTGGAAAGATTTATAGCTGTCAGAAGTCCCAACTGACCTCCATACTTGAGAAACACATCACGCTTCCAGACCAAGAGTCAGAGGCAGATGACATCATCATTGATGGTTCAGCTTTGATCCATGCACTGCTACCCAAAAGGTCTAAGACATTTGCAGAATATGCAGCCCTTGACTTTCTGACAAGGATTAGTGCCTATGCC
Source organism: Paralithodes platypus (assembly GCA_032716605.1). NCBI lineage: Eukaryota > Metazoa > Arthropoda > Malacostraca > Decapoda > Lithodidae > Paralithodes > Paralithodes platypus. The sequence continues at coordinate 7,146,069 of CM064551.1, forward strand.
AATACATACAAGACAACACATGTTGTCTTTGATGTGTACAGTCCATCAAGTCTGAAAGCAGACACAAGGTCCAAAAGAGGACAAGGGGGGAGACGCAAGGTGACAGAAAAGAATAGCATTCCCTCAAACTGGCACAATGACAATAAGTCGGAGCTGTTTCACTTCCTGGCAGACAAGATTGTCCAGATGTCTGCACCAAACTTGGTTATTGTGACCAAGGGACCCCAAGCACTTAGCACACACAAAGTGAGTCTGACTGAACTGCACGAATGTTCTCATGAGGAGGCAGACAGCCGCATCTTTGTCCATGCCAGATATGCTGCAGGACAAGGGAGCAAATCTATCATAGTCAAAGCCAATGACACAGATGTCCTTGTCATTGGCCTGAGTATGTTCCCAACTCTACAAAGCATGGGTCTGCAGCAGCTGTGGCTCATATTTGGCCAAGGTCAGAGCCTTCGATGGATTGGCATTCACAACCTGCACAACTATGTTGGTCAAGAGAAGGCCAAAGGCATGTTGTTCTTCCATGCTTTTACAGGTTGTGATATGGTCTCAGCTTTTAGAAATAAAGGAAAGAAGACAGCTTGGCAGACATGGGACATTTTCCCAGAGGCAACTCCAGTATTTTCCAAACTGAGCCAGCACCCACCAACCATTGAGGATGATGACATGAAGATTCTAGAGAAGTTTGTGGTCCTCATGTATGACAGGTCCAGCACTGCAGATGGTGTGGATGAGGCTAGACTGGACTTGTTTGCCAGAAAGCAGAGACCCTATGAAGCCAGAGCAGCTCTGATTCAACACACTAAACGTGCAGCATATCAGGCAGGCTGTGTGTGGGCTTAGGCAATTCTGCGCCAGCCAGAAGCAGAGAGTCCAGCTGACTGGGGATGGGAGAAGATTGGCGAAGAATGGAAAGTCTTCTGGACAGCCAACTCTCCCATTGCAAAGAGTTGTGAACAGCTCACTAACTGTGGCTGCAAGTCTGGCTGCCGTGGCAGGTGCAAATGCTACAGGCTTGGTCTCACATGCACAGCCTTATGCAGTTGCACATGTGAAGTGTAGTTTCTCTGTTATCCTGGGTGCAGTGGTGAGTTCAAGTATAATTTCGACTGTCTTTTGCTAAAACTTTCATTAGATTTATGTATTTTTTGGTTCTGTAATAAAAACAAATTAATTTTGTCATAAAAATGTATACTGGAATCTTTATTAGTCGCAAAGATACGAATGATATTAGTTTTGCGGGTGCAATTTTGGTTTGATTTAGCATAAACAAAAATTGTTTTACAAAAATAGGAGACCTCCTTCAGACTCTATGACATATAAAGTAGGGTTTTGAATTGAAATAAGTTGTTTTACTTGAAGTAGTTACAACTTACAAAGTAATTATTAGCAATTCTTAGTGTAGACGGTGGCCATCTTGGATTTTTGCGTGGCTAACGCCCTTTTTTGAAAGAGTGGACTCTAATGAACATTTGTGCCAAATGTCATGCTTGCATGATTAAGTGAACTATTTTTGCACTTATCTGCTCCACTATATGCGTTGAGTCCCAAATCAACGAAAAAGATTTTGCATCCCAGGAGCTGGACTGGACGACATTGTGGAAGCCTTCGAAGATACCACAAAGGATGCAAATGAAAATACCCTTTTTGTCATCCATGCTGGTTCAAATGACGTCATGCGCACCAGATCCGAAGAGTTGATGGAGAAATATCGCAAGATGATCCAGCACTACAAAAACAAGTCAAGGAATATCATCATCTCAGGCATTCTCCCCAAGATCGACGGACCTGACAAATTCTACGACAAGGCTTTCAGCACAAATAGCCGACTAAAACATTTGTGTCTGAGGGAAGAAGTTGAATTCATCAACCTCTGGGACAACTTCTACAACCAGCCTACTCTGTTCCGCAAGGATGGCACTCATCTAAACCCTGTGGGTTCAGCACGCATGGGTCGTCTCCTACACGAAGCAGTCCGCAGCCATGGATCAAAAAACGCCATCCGAGAAGAAGCAGCAGTGACATAAATCATCCAACGCCAAGAAAAAAACAGAGGCAACCGAGGACCACCAGCGATAAGGACCGAAGACAGCGAGGACCGAGGACAGCCATGAACATAAATGTAGATCCGACAAGAACCAAAAATATTATTAAAGAGCGTTCCGTGAGTTCTAAAATAACAAATTTAAAGGTTTTCTATGCAAACGCTCGTAGCATACGCAATAAATTTTCAGATTTAGAGGAGCTAGTGTTTACAGAAAATTATGATGTGATTGGCATAACAGAATCTTGGCTCAATACAGAAGATAGAGACTTTTTAGCAGAGTATTCACTTCCCGGTTATGTAATGTTTGAGAAAAGCCGAATAAATCGAAATGGAGGTGGCGTTTTACTTTATATCAAAGAAAGTCTTAACCCTACCCTATTGTCAAAACCTCAAATTGTGAACGTCGACGCATCTTTTGTGCTAATAAAGAATAATAAAGGTACCAAAATAATACTTGCATTAATATACAGACCTCCAGCTCAATCAGTGCAAACTGACCGAGAAATTTACGAACAAATTGCAGATGTAAGTAACTCACAAGATACCGTAATTTTTGGTGACTTTAATTTACCTGTGACCAAGTGGGGCGATACTCTTACTTCACACTCCGGACATGACTTGTATACGAACTTGCAAGAGAGTTCGCTTTATCAATTTGTTGGAACGCCGACCCGTGGTAATAACGTTCTTGACATTGTACTTGCAACAAAAGAAGAATTAATAGAGAATTTGAATGTTGGTGATGAATTCAGTAACAGCGACCATCGTACGATAACTTTCACTTTAAAGTTTACTAGTAACGAACCAAATAGTAGCATCGAAAAAGTCCCTAATTTCAAGAAAGCAAACTTCCATAAACTTAGAGCTATGTTTAAAGAAACTGACTGGAGCTTTTTAATTCACAATAACGACATAAATACATCTTGGAAGTTATTCGAAGCCACTTACCTAAAAGCAGTGCAAGACTGCATACCATCAAAAACTCGGCGTCCAGGCCATAATAATAAGCCCAAATGGTGGAATAAAGATATTTCAAACTGCCTGCTTGCTAAAAAATTTGCTAATGATAGATTAAAATCCTCACAAAATGACGAAGAACGGCTGAAATTTGTTGAGCTACGACGCAAAGCCAAAAAGTTAATTAAGCAAAGTAAAAAGACCTTAGAGTTACATATTGCGAATCAAAGTAAATCAAACCCGAAAGAATTCTATAGTTATATCAGAAAGAAAAAAGTTGTTACTTCAACTGTTGGACCGTTAGTCGATGAAAATGGAGAATACACCAAAGACGAAGAACAAATGAGTAATGCCCTCAATACCTTCTTTGCATCAGTTTTTACAACAGAAGACCTCAGTGATATCCCTACACCATCGCCGATTCAGATTGATAATTCAGATGTTCTAAGCAATATCACCGTTACAGAGAGAGAAGTATTGAATTGTTTAGATAAACTCAAGGTAAATAAAACGCCTGGACCTGATACAATCTCGCCTAGAGTTCTAAAGGAAGCTAAGGATGAGCTCTCTAAACCACTGACATTACTATTCAATAAATCCTTGCAGTCTGGAACTATGCCCGATCAGTGGAAGCTAGCCAACGTAACACCGATATTCAAAAAAGGCAGCAAATCCCTACCCAGTAACTATCGTCCAATTAGCTTAACCTCAGTTGTATGTAAAATGCTAGAAACGGTCATACGAGACAGACTCGTAAATCACTTAGAGGAAAATAACATACTTAAAGATACTCAACACGGCTTTCGTAAAAAACGTTCCTGTTTAACAAACCTCTTAGACTTCTTCCACGATATCCTCAACCTCTACGATGAGAGTAAAGCTGTAGATATTATATACCTTGATTTTCAAAAGGCCTTTGACAAAGTTCCCCACAAACGTTTACTGCTAAAACTAAAAGCGCATGGAATACAAGACGGTGTGTTGAAATGGATAGAAAATTGGCTCAGCGACAGAAAGCAAAGAGTAGTCATAAACGGTAAGGCATCAAAATGGACCAATGTAAGTAGCGGGGTACCCCAGGGATCGGTACTAGGACCAATTATCTTTCTAATTTACATCAACGACATAGATGAGGGTCTTACCTGTACAATCTCAAAATTTGCTGACGATACAAAAATTGCAAATAGCGTACTCTCAAAAGAACAAGTTGACGATATGCAACACAATCTAGATAAATTGTCATGTTGGGCCCAAATTTGGCAAATGAGTTTCAATGCGGATAAATGTAAAGTACTACATATCGGATACCTAAATGAGAAAGCAAACTATTCGATGAATGGCACTCAGCTTAAGAATGTAAACAGAGAAACCGATCTGGGAGTAACAATATCGAGTAACCTAAAACCGAGTCAACAATGTTCAGAAGTTGTTAAGAAGGCAAACAAAATAATTGGCTTTATAGGCAGGTCATTTGAGCATAAATCCAAAGAAGTTATCCTAACCCTTTACAATTCATTAGTCCGCCCTCCTCTGGAATACTGCGTTCAATCCTGGTGCCCTTATTACCAAAAAGATATAAACAAGCTAGAACGAGTTCAACGTAGAGTTACCAAAATGATACCTAGCCTAAAGAACAAACCATACGAAGAGCGTCTTAGAGAATTAAATCTATTTCCTTTAACCCAGCGCAGATTGAGAGGTGACTTAATTCAAGTGTTCAAAATCATCAAAGGCATTGACAATATGAACTGTAGTAAGTACTTCACTATCGACCAATCTAATTACACGCGGGGAAACGGTTGCAAAATTATTGGTAAATCTTTTAACTCACACGAATCTAAGAATTTCTTCTTCAATCGAGTTGTCAACTTGTGGAATGGGCTTCCCCGAAACGTTATAAACTGCATCACCGTTGATTCATTTAAACTCCGCCTAGACAAATATCTCGCATCAAACCCGCGACTGACTGCGTTTGTAAATGAATAACTTTATTTTATCCCCCCCTCAGTTACTAACCCATCTGTCCCCTACTAACTTCCTAATCCTGCCACGGACATTAGTTCCAGGGCAGTAATTCCCTTTCCAATGTTCCCTTACCCACTCTAAACCACAGTTTGGACACTTGATCCTCAGTGTTTTGGAGGACAAGCAACCTAGAAGGGTCACTAGATCTGTTGTTGCTTGATTTCCTTTGTACTCCTTTGTACTATATGCTAAACATGAAGGAGAAGGGGATCCAGAAAAAGCGAGTACTGCCCCCTTAATTAACCCCCTTATTAATGATTATTGTTTAGTTTATTTATTTATATATTCTTTAGTTTCCCCCTAGACGTCCATCAACCTTTAAAAAAACACCCTAACACCCCCCCTCCCCCCATTCATCAAGATAAATGTGTACATTTTTCGGTAGAAATATTTCCCGGCCGAAGGCCTGTTTCTCTTAAATCTAAAGGCTGGCTATCGCTCGCCAGGAAAACAAATTGTACTTAAATGGCACGAAAGGTCTTAAAATGTACAACAAAATGGGGCGAAAGGTGATAAAATCGCTAAAGTAATGGGCCGAACGTCTTAAAATTTCAAAACAAACAAACTAAGCTGAATAAAATCGTCAAATAGTTGCCAGAATATAATGAAAAGGACGTCACCGTTACTGAAGGGGTAAACAAATATCCGGTGCCGTTGTTTTAACTTTATTCTGGCCACTATTAGGCGATTTTATTCAGCTTAGGAGGGATGTCTAGCAATTAATAGACTACAGACTATCTCGATTAATCCATTTAGCTACCATGCATCTTCCCTAAGCTTCATAAAATCGTCTGCATGTAGCTGAAATCAAATAAGAAGACCTCGCCGGTACAGGTGTTAATATGAGCCCAGGAATATATACTGTCCAGGAAATAATTTAAGGGGGTACTGCTTGATTTTGGGGGCTATATATTTATATATACTGTATATATATATATATATATATATATATATATATATATATATATATATATATATATATATAATATATATATATACATTTTGTTTTATTAGTTTCCTCGCTAGACCTCCATCAAGCTTAATAAAAACACCCCTCAGACCCTCTTTCAAGATAATTTGTTACATTTTTCGTAGACAAATAACACGGCCGCATGCCGGTTCCTTCTGAAATTGTGTTCTGAAATGTGTTTGTAATATTTCATTAATCGATTTTAGGAGTAGAGTTGGTTGTTGGATAGAACATAATAATTACAGGCTCGCTATCGGTCGCCAAGAAAAAATCGACACCTAAATGGCACGAAAGGTCTAAATATTGACAAAGAAATGGGGCGAAAGGTCTCAAAATCGCCAAACTAATAGAAAGAACGTATTAAAACCTCAAAACTAATATGATAAACATGAGGGAGAAGGGGGTCCATAACAAGCGAGTACCACCCCCATAATTTCCTCCTCCCGCCTACGTATATAAACCAGCACGAATTAATATGCCGTAAATATGAGAATAAAAGTTGGGTCGGGGCAGCGGTAATGAAACGGTATTGTGCAGGAGGCTTTATCAGTGAATGATAATCATGTTTGGAGACAGAGTGGGAAATAAAAGTTGGGTCAGGGCAGCGGTAATGAAACAGTATTGTGCAGGAGGCTTTATTAGTGAATGATAATCATGTTTGGAGACAGAGTGGGAAATAAAAGGAATGCGAAAAACAAAAGTGGAATCATATTTGTTTCTATTAGCCTCTTCTCTTTTACTCGAGGAATTAATATATATAGAATGGAATAGATCCAATTAAGCACTTAAAGGGAGACACATCGCTTTTCTAGACCTCCTTCTTCCTGATCTTTAGCCCCATTAGTTTGGCGATTTTATGAACTTTCGACCCATTTCTGTCAATTTCAAAACCTTTCCTGCCATTTAGGTGTCAATTTTTCTCCTGGAGAGCGATAGCGAGCCTGTAATTTAAGAGGAATCGGCCTTCAGCCGGGACATTTTTCTACCGATTTGTTTTCAAATTTATCTTGAAAGGGGGTCTAGGGAGAGTCTTTTTAAGTTTGATGGAGATCTAGCGAGGAAACTACAAAATAAGTTAATATATACATAAAAAAACACTACCCCCTTAAGGTCAAATGCCTCACTTAATACCCCCCCCCCCTCTCTCTCTCTCTCTCTCTCTCTCTCTCTCTCTCTGACTATAAATCTATCAATCTATTTCTTTATATATATACAGTATATCTAGCTCACCTACTTTCTCTCTCAGTATTCATTTGTTTCCAATATAGCAACACACTGGCCGTCCAATAATATTGCCTAAAAATAACAGACAGATTGAAAGCTCTGGAAACAAGAGAGGGAATTTGAAGGACACGGTAGTAGTGTTGAGAGGGTGAGAGAGAGAGAGAGAGATTTGATTTGATTTGATTCTTTATTGAGAAAGTATAAATACATGGGAATACATAATTACACGTCTCAAAAGGGCAAAGGTGGTAAAACAGTCTTTTACCCTACTCATATTATACATGTACAATATAAACACAAACATGAAAGCAACATTAGTAAGTTTTTATCTCTATACTTGTTAGCACACCAGTTGTCCCTAACTGTTTAAGAAGGACCCTTAGCTAAACTGGGCTTAGGCTTAGCGCGGGTTTGTTATAATCCTGCTACTTCCCTTAATGTCATAGAATGACCCTCCCACTCCAGTTTAATCCCCAATTTCCAAAAAGGATACATTTGTTTTGTGTTAACAAAACCAATTGTTAATAATATACAGTAAAACAGTTCTTATATATATCACACTAGTAATGGCATAGTCGATGAGATGCTACTCGTAGTAGCAATGACAATACTATTAATGCTAGGAGTAGCAGCAATAACTATAGTAATGATACAAACTAAAATAACATCTACAAGATTGGTAACAATAACCACACCAATAATAATAGTAATAACAACAACGATAATATAAATATTATTATTATATATATATATATATATATATATATATATATATATATATATATATATATATATATATATATATATATATATATATATATATATATATATATATATATATATATACATACATATACATACACACACACACATACGCCATAAGAACATACCTACATATGCACACACATACATACACCCATATATACATATACAGTATATACATACATATATACACATATACATACATATACATACACACACACACACATACACATGCATGTACAATGTGTACATATACCTACATACATACATATACACACATTCATTCATACAATAACACAAATATAACAATATACAGTATATACATACACATTTATTATTATAATAACAATAATGATATAATGAAGCTATCAATTACATAATAATCATAACACTAAATCCTAAACTTTGTTTTATGTATATTTACCTTACGATGTATTGTATATTTTTGCATTTGGCTATTATTTGAGTAATCATATTATGATTGAACATCCATATAATTTGTTCATCGACCTTATCTATGACATTGTTTCTATACTTCGCTAGGTGTTGGCAGTGCAGTATATAATGATTTAAGGTATGACTTCTTGGTTCTTTACATAGTTGACAACATATTTCGTGTTCTCCTTTAGGAACACCAAGTTCCCACATATAACAATATCCTAACCTAAGTCGTGTGCACAAGGAGTCCTTCCAAGCACTTCTTAAGTTTCCGTATATGAAGCTAGTTCGCCGTGCAACGTTATTATAGTGATAGAATGTTGCACTATTCGCGTGTTTTTCTTGCGTCATAACAAGTTCCGCATCCTTTTGTTTTTTTCTAATTGTTGATTTAATTTGTCTTAAAGATTGAATGCACTCGTAATCTATTGTGTCTTTTTCCGTTCCTAATTTAGCAAGTTCGTCCGCTCTTTCATTATTTATTATCCCAACATGTGAAGGTATCCACGTAAATTTTACCATTCTCCCATTATTGCGTAGTTCGTCTATAATAACCTTGCACTGAGATACCAGCTTTTCATACACGGCTTTTTTGCTGTTCATAGATTCCAAAGCACTTCGACTGTCTACGAAAAAGCACACATCACCTTCTCCCCCTCTTATTTTATTTAACCCGTAAAACATAGCACATATTTCTGCCTGCGTAGAAGACACGTTGTTACTTATTCGATAATAATATTCACTGTACATGTTATCGTTGCCTACATCGTCACTCACCAGTATCCCACATCCTGCTCTCCCATTTTCTGTGACAGAGCCATCACAGTATACTTGGACAACATTATCATCTTTTAGTTAATTTATCTTTTCTTCAACAATTATTTTAAGTTCCTCAGTCTCGTACATACTTTTCTTTTTCCCCAGCTTGATAATATTTATATCCACGCCTTTATCTTCCCAGGGTGGAGGTTTTTGAGAGAGAGAGAGAGAGAGAGAGAGAGAGAGAGAGCTGGGGGGAGAGAGGCGGGGGGGGGGGGGGGAGTGGGTGTAAGGAAAAGAGGAACAGTAATATATAATATACAAGAAGAATGTGTTACAGATGTTAGAAGGCTCAAACAAAGAGAACATAATTATAGTCGGGTTCACTATGTAATTTCGCCAGATTTTTGTGGAGAGTATCAAAACTATACATTTTTGGAAACTTTATTGTATAAGCAATCAGAAAAACAATGTTTCCATTTGCCCTGATACCTATATGGCCGCCATCTTGGATTTTACAAAATGGTTGCCGTAAAAAAGGTTTTCGTCAATATCTCAGCTTCTAAATAACCTAGAGTTTTGATTTTGACAGCTAAACCACTATTTTCAGGGCCAAGGAATCCAATGGTATCAAAATGAATAAGCTAGATTCAACCACAAACTTGTTTGACTTAAATTTTCCGTTTTATTGAATGTTTTACAAGTGATCAGACATGAACGTTCCACTAAGTTAGTGGCCATTAAGAATCAACATGCTCCTCATGGCATAAATGGGTTTAATGTTTTAGGCAACCAAGGAGTCTTTACATATCGTCACCATCATCGTCATCATCAGTTTCATACTTGTTCTGTGTGTCCTCATCATTCTGACACTCACTGTCGCGCTGGCAAAGATCGGTGCAGGATAAGTTCTTTGTTCTGCAAGAACATCTGGCAGAAGAACAGTCTGTTTTGCATTGACACCTAACCATCTCAATGATGGCCTTTGGAGCTGGAAGGGCATCTGTCATGGTTGGTTCTCCTTCTTTACTGATGCCCATAGGCTGACATCTCCATTGATTCGCTCTGACACGTAGTCTTCATACAGCTTTTGACCAGTCACATCTGCATTCAAGATCGTTGGTACATACTCATCAGGGATGTAGGCATGGGTGATCACATTGTGCATCTTGTCACCTTCAGCAGCAAATGGGTTTCCATGTTTCAGTATGGCTGCCTTGATCTTGTCGATAACATCATGCTCCTTCTTGACAGCACTTGGCACAAGGTCATGATGCTCTCTGGTTTTGTCAGGTTCCAAGTCAAACTGACTCTTGAACTCTTTTGCAACACGGGAGAGTTCTGGTGTGACCATGAAGAACCTCTGTCTAGCATTGGCATTGTTCGAGATGCCGACGAGTCCAGAATGAATTTTCATCAGCTTGTTCAGATGCTCGCATGCATGGTCCACCCCGATGGATACGAAGGAATGTCATTCTTCGTGACTGCAATGTTGCCTGATTCCATCTCTGCCCAGGTTTCAGGGTGATTGGTCCTCAGATCATGCAAGTCTGTGATGTATCTGGGCCAGAGTCGCTTGTATTTGATCCGGTCAAAGGCGAAGAAGAGCTTGCTCAGCTGCTCTCCGGCTTGGAGATGAAGCTCCAGGTCAGCATTCCGGGTTGCAGCGACAAAGAACAGGATTGCTTCCACTCGATGTAGGTAGTTCATCATTGCCTTGAACATTGCATTCTTGGATCTCTGTTTCTCCCATTCTTGGAAGACTGTGATGACATCAGCAGTGGTCAAGGCCTCAAGTACGGTGTGTTTGCTTGTCTCACAGACTCAGCTTTTGTGTGCTTGCTCCCCTCAGAACAAGCAGCTTCAACTCCCTCTGTTGCCTTCAGACAGACCTCTTTTAGTTGTGGGTTGTCCTTGAAGAACTCCTCCAGTGCCATTTCATAGAGCTACATGTGAATAGGTGTGGGCACGAAAAGCACGCTTGTAATGGGTACATTTCAGGATTTGCCTTGTTGTTGCAGACCCATAGATATCAGATTCAATCCAGGCATCATCAATACCGGAGTTCTCCATGGAGGCACCAAGAGCACGGAGGGCAGCCATGACAACATGTAGCTCTCCCAGTCGTGGGACAACTGTGCGTTTCAGGTCAGGTCTGGCATCTAGCAGTTGGACCACCTTCTCATAAAGAGCCATGTCAAATGAAATGACAGTGGGGTGATCTTCACCAACAGCCAGCTTTCTCAGTTGACTTGCTTGCATGATCACAGTCAGCAGGGTTGACCACTCGTGTGCCACCTCTGGGAGTAGTGGTAGGGCTCCAACCTGGGTCAGTGGTTTGCTTTCAGACAACAGTGAGTTGTATCCTGCTCAGCCTGGAATATTGCTCGATGCTTCCCCTGATTCCATTCTGGATAAAGCAGTAGCAACAATCCATTGAATTATTGTTAAAACTGTTGTTAAGAGGCCTAGAATTAATAGATCTATATTAAATTGATGAAACCATTTAACTAAACCTGTTGTTAGTATTATAGCTCTGATAGAGCCAGTTAAAGGTCAAGGTCTTATATCAACTAAGTGATATGGGTGTATACCATGGGATAATGTCATTAGTTAACTTCACTAGCAAAAAGTGTTCTTAATACTGCAAATACATATGATTGAATTACTGCAACAGCAGATTCTAAAAGTAAAAGTAGAATTTGTGAAAAAATAAGAATAGTTAAGAGGTAAGAATTTAAAGAAGGCCCAGTTCCTCCTGATAGCGTTAATAAAAGATGTCCAGCTATTATATTAGCAGCCAATCGGACTGCTAATGTTCCAGGACGAATAATATTTCTGATTGTTTCAATTAGTACTATAAACGGTATTAAAACTGCTGGAGTACCTTGAGGCACCAAATGAGCGAATATATGTTGGGTGTGATTTACTCAACCAAAAATTATAAATGTTAATCATAGGGGTAATGAGAGAGCCAAAGTTATTGCTAAATGCCTTGAGCTAGTAAAAATATATGGAAAGAGCCCTAAAGAATTATTAAATACAATTAAAGAAAAAAGCGAGATAAAAATAATTGTTCTTCTTTTTTGAGTAGGACCTAAAATTGTTCTAAATTCTTTATGAAGCGCTAAATTAATTTTATTTCATAGTAAAGATCACCGTGAGGGTGAAATTCAAAATAAATAAGGGATAAATAATAATCCTAAAAAAGTTGAAAGCCAATTTAATGGTAAATTAATTAATCTTGAAGATGGTTCAAAAATAGAAAATAAATTAGTTATCATTTTCAGTATTTTTCTTCAGATTTAATTGATATTTTATCTGCTCTTATTTTTTCAGGTGATATAATATAATAATTAGAGATAAAGAATAATAAAAAAATTAGCAAGAATATAAATATTAGATTTAATCATATAAGAGGGGCTATTTGAGGAATTAAAAAATATCTTAAGATTATTTAAGTTAAACTTATATTTAAAAATGTATTTTTTAAATAATTATAAATAAAGTGGGAATTATTAAACCAAATATATTTATAAAGATGATAAGGGGGCTAGACAATAAATTAGTTTTATTTAAATCATAAGTTAAGGAAGATTTAAATCTTGGCGCTGAAAAAGTTAAAAATGGAATAGCGACCCGTAGGTAGAAATATAATGTAATTAAAGTGCAAGATAAGAGTACAATAAACAATATAAATATATTAAAATTATTTAATTCTTGAATAATAAATCATTTGGGAATAAATCCTGTAAAAGGCGGAAGTCCCCCTAAAGAAAATAACGCTATAAATATTGGAAAATTTGAAGCCGATGAAGATTCTTTTTTATCAATAAGATTACTAATATAGAAAGCCTGATGATTATGAAAAATTAGAGCGACCGACCTAGAAATACAACAATAAAATAAAAAATATATAAACATTATATTTTCTCTTATAATAGCAGCCGCTAATATTCATGCCATATGATTAATTGAAGAAAAAGCTATGATTTTACGCAAAGATGTCTGATTAATTCCTATAATTGATCCAATAACCGAAGATAATACCGCGGATACAATAATTACAGTGTAAGTTTGTTGATAAGGTATTAATAATAAAATAAGAGAGAGCGGTGCAATTTTTTGAATTGTTATTAAGATAATTAATCGTGGCCAGGATAATCCTTCTATAATTTGAGGAAACCAAAAATGGAAAGGAGCAGCTCCTAATTTTAATAATAGAGCTGAAAGAATTATAAAAAAAGAAACTTCAGAAGATATTAATATTAAAGATCTTCTAAAAATAATGAATGAAGAACCTAAAGCTTGAATAAGAAAATATTTAAGAGCAGCTTCAGATGAGTAGCGGTTATTTATTGTTAAAATAATAGGGATAAAGGATATTAAATTTAGTTCTAACCCTACCCATGCTATAAATCAAGAGGGAGCTGAAATAGCTATTACTACTCCTAAAGATAAGGTAGATATAAATATTATATTTGATAAAGATAAAAAAATCTTAAATAGAACTCTAAATTCATGGTAGAAGGCTTATTCTATAGCTTGTGCTTATATTTAATATATTATATATAGGTAAATATAATTATAATAAAATATAATAAACTATTATAGTTTTTTGAAAATATCTAAATTAGATAATTTAAGTACGACAAACTTATGTTATGTTTTAACTAATTCTCAAATTAATAATTTGAATTATTTACTTCATTTAAATTAAAAGAGAGAATATTAGTCTCATAGACGGGGTATGAGCCCGTAAGCTTTATTTAGCTTATCTTTTAAAGTATAAATAGAATAAATCTATATAATTAACAATATCAATGTTACCCTTTAATCAGGCATTATACTTAATTATATTGTTTAAGCTAGCTCTTACAGAACATTTTATGAATGCAAATCATATATTTTAAAATAAATTATAGCTTAATAAACAATTATTCCGCTCACTCTAAAGCACCCTGCCTTCATTCGTAATATAATCCGAATAATAAAATAAATAAAAATATTAAACCTGTAACAGCCCAAGTAAAGATATTAGAGAGGTGAATAATATAAGCTAAGGGTAAAATTAGTGTAATTTCTACATCGAAAATTAAAAAAATTACAGCAATTAAAAAAAATCGTAAAGAAAATGGAAGCCGAGCAGATCCTTTTGGGTCAAATCCACATTCATAGGGTGAATTTTTTTCACGGTCTATAGTTGTTTTTTTTTATAATAAAGATGCAATAATTATTACAGCACATCTAATTAATAAAGTAAGAAAGGTACAGAATAGTAAAAATAAAATTATTTTTTCTAATTAATTTAGACCTTTTGGTTGGAAGCCAAATATACTTAATATACTAAAAAAATTAGCAAGAAGTATTATTTACTATAATAGGCTTAAAAGACCTACACCTACAACTTCGGTCACCTAGCTAATATAATAAATTAATCTTCTTTAGAAGATGATACCCAATTTAAAAAAGAATCAACTGATACACTTTCGATTACAATTGGTATAAACCTATGATTTGCTCCACAAATTTCTGAACATTGTCCATAGAAAAGTCCAGGGCGTGTAATTATAAATCTTACTTGATTTAGTCGTCCTGGAATAGCATCTGCTTTTACTCCAAGTGCTGGAACTGTTCAAGAGTGAATAACATCTGCTGCCCTAATAAGAACTCGAATTTGAGTGTTTATTGGTAAAACTGTTCGATTATCAACATCTAGTAGTCGAAATCTTGAAGAATCTATTTCATTAAGGGGGATTATATAAGAATCAAATTCTAATTGAAGAAAATCAGAATATTCATAACTTCAATACCATTGATGACCAATGGTTTTAAGAGTTACACTGGGATTATTTACCTCATCTAATAAATAAAGAAGCCGTAAAGAAGGTAATGCAATAAAAATTAAGATAAATGCTGGTAAAACAGTTCAAATAATTTCAATTGTTTGATTTTCTAGAAGAAATCGGTTAATATAAGAATTAGCAAATAAAGATGCTATTATATATCCTACAAGTGTTGTAATTAAAATTAAAACAATTATTGCGTGATCGTGAAAAAAAATTAATTGTTCTATTAGGGGGGAAGCCCTGTCTTGAAATCCTATATGTGCTCATGTTGCCATTAGTTTATTATTTAAAATTTTAAACAAATATATTAAGAGAAATTAATATAATATTTCATTACAAGAGCTTAAATCTTGGGCACTTTCTGCCACCTTAATATTCTAAAAGGATAAACATGAATCCATAACAAGATCCTAAATCTTGGGCATTATTCTGTCATTTTAGAAGTATTTTATTAACTAAGAATTAGATACCATTGGGATTTCTATATATCTGTGATCTGCAGGGGGATAAGAATGTTCTCACTCAACTGATGTTGGAAAAAATGTTGAAAATATTACAGATCGTGAGGCCACTAAAGATTCTCACACAATAATAATAAAACCTAAAACAGCAACTAATGAGATTATAGATCCTATTGATGATAATACATTTCATGCAGTATAAGCATCGGGGTAGTCAGAATACCGACGAGGTATCCCATTTAATCCTAAAAAATGTTGAGGGAAGAAAGTAATATTTACTCCTACAAATATAACAAAAAAATGAATTTTAAGTCATGTAGGATTTAATGAGAGCCCTGTAAATAAGGGGTACCAGTGGGTAATTCCAGCAAAAATTCCAAATACAGCTCCTATAGATAAAACATAATGAAAGTGGGCAACTACATAATATGTGTCGTGTAAAATAATATCAAGGGATGAATTAGCTAAAACAACTCCTGTTAATCCCCCTACCGTAAAAAGGAAAATAAAACCTATTGCTCATAATAATGACGGTCTATAATTAACTTGAGCTCCATGTAGAGTTCCTAATCACCTAAAAATTTTAATTCCCGTGGGCACTGCAATAATTATAGTGGCTGATGTAAAATAGGCTCGAGTATCTACATCTATACCTACAGTAAATATATGATGTGCTCATACTAAAAATCCTAAAATACCAATTGCTAATATGGCATAAATTATACCTAAAGTACCAAAAGACTCAGCTTTACCCGACTCTTGACTTACGATATGTGAAATTATTCCAAATGCAGGTAAAATTAAAATGTAAACTTCAGGGTGTCCAAAAAACCAAAATAAATGCTGATATAAAACTGGGTCTCCTCCTCCTGCAGGATCGAAAAAAGAGGTGTTTAAATTTCGATCTGTAAGTAATATAGTAATAGCTCCCGCTAAAACTGGTAGTGATAATAAAAGTAGGATTGCAGTAATAAATACCGATCACACAAATAAAGGCATCCGGTCTAATGTTATTCCCTGGGGTCGTATATTAATAACTGTAGTTATAAAATTTACAGCTCCTAAAATAGAAGAGACTCCGGCCAAATGCAAAGAAAAAATTCCTAAATCTACTGATGCTCCCGCATGTGCGATTGCCGCAGATAATGGAGGGTAAACAGTTCATCCTGTACCTACACCCCTTTCTACTATCCCCCTAGTTAATAAGAGAGTTAAAGATGGGGGTAAAAGTCAAAAACTTATATTATTTATTCGTGGAAAGGCTATATCTGGTGCCCCTAATATTAAAGGGACTAGTCAATTTCCAAATCCACCAATTATAATAGGTATTACCATAAAAAAAATTATTACAAAAGCGTGTGCTGTTACAACTACATTATAAATTTGATCATCTCCAATCAAACTACCTGGTTGTCCTAGTTCAGCTCGAATAATTAAACTCAAAGAAGTTCCTACTATTCCGGCTCAAGCTCCAAAAATAAAATATAATGTACCAATATCTTTATGGTTAGTTGAAAAAAATCATCGTTTCGTTATTTAAGTGGCTTTATAGTGGAAATACAAGACGTTAGATTGCAAATCTGAAAATGTAATTAAAAATTGCTAAAGCTTTTATATGTTAGTGTTAAATGCACAAAAAGTTTTGATCTTTTAAGTTTTGGTGAAAGTCCTTTACATATAAATAAGATTTAAAAGAATTTACTTATTTTTATGGCTTTGAAGGCCATTAGTTTATATAACTTAAAATCTCTATTAGTTACGTTTTTTGTATAAAGTAGCTTTAAGTTTGATTCTTGCTTATAATTTTTATATTATGATTAAAAAATACATGAAAATTATAGTGTTCCTTTATATTAAAAATTAAAAATTATGTATAATATAAATCTCAGTATTTAATTTTAAATATTAATTAAAATTAGAATTGGTAATCATTTTAATCCTGACTAAAATTTGTGCCAGCAGTCGCGGTTATACTTAAAGGGTAAATAAATACAATTTGGTGTTATAGTAAATTATTAGTTAAATAAAATTTATTATTTTTTTAAAGGGTGAAATCAGAATTTAATTATAATAATAATTTTAAATAAAAACAAAAATAAACTATAAATTTTAATATATAAACTAGGATTAGATACCCTATTATAATTAAAGTGAAAAATTGCCAGATTATTAACAGTTATTTTCTTTAAATCCAGAGAATTTGGCGGTATTTTAGTCCTTTTAGAGGAACCTGTTTCATAAACGATAAGCCACGAATATCTTACCTAATTTAAAATTTGTATACCGTCATTATCAGATAACTTTGATAGAATAAGTTGTTGAAAATAATAAAATTAAGAAAATTAGATCAAGGTGCAGTTTATAATAAGGAGCAAATGGGTTACAATAAAAATAATTTAAACGGAATTAATAATGAAATTTAATAATGAAGGTGGATTTAATTGTAATATAATTAATTTTAATTACTTGATATAGGCTCTAAAATATGTACATATCGCCCGCCGCTTTCGCCTAAAAATGAAATAAGTCGTAACAAAGTAGATGTGCCGGAAGGCGTATCTAGAAGTTAAAGTAAAGCTTATTATAAAGCATTCCGCTTACACCGGAAAGAATATTGTGTAATTCAATATACTTTAAGATTGAAACTTATTATTGTAATAATTTTATTTATTGTTGTAAGAAAAATAATTTAAAACAAAAACATTTAGTATTAATAAAGAAACTTATAAAAGATAATAGTTAATAGTATTGTAAAAGAATGTTAATATATTGGTAAAATAATCAAATAATAGAAGTTAAAATGTGCCTTGTGTATCATAAAATAATAAATTAATTTTTACAAAAAATAATCCCGAAAAAAAGGTAGTTAGATTGTTAATAAAGTTTTTGTTTTAACAAAATTAATAATAACAATCTAGAGATGAAATGTCAGTCGAACTTTTATATCTGGTTTTAAATAAAATGAATTTAATTCAAGCTTTATTTTATAAAAATAGAGTTAAAGAGTAGGGGGGTGAGCTTTTTACTCAATTATAAAAAAAATATAAATTTAAATAGATAATTCTTGAAATTTAGGCTTATAAGTAGCCATTTTTTAAAAGTGTTTTAACTAATATTTGAAATAATTTAATATTTAAAATAATTTTATTATAGTAATTTAACACCTTACGAGCGGCCTATGCGGTTTATTTATGTGTACCGCACAGCGGGGTGTTTTTAGCCAAAATAGGGCTGTTTACGTGATCATTTTCATGCCTAAATAAGACCCAGAACGTAAAACAAGTACCTATCCCTGAAAGGGCATAAACAGAGCTTTCGAATGACACCATAACGATCCTTGTATGATGGATAGTTTTCTTGCAATAACCGTGCAACGCGAGTGCAAAAAGCAGGTAATTCGGTACTTTCAGTACATAATTGAGTATGTAGCGAGTGAGAGAGGGAGGAGGGAGCTGAGATTTGTGTCAGTAGGTTCGCCGCGGTGGTCTGGAGCAGTCATACGCTCGCTAGTCTCCTGCCACCACTTGTCTCTCTCTCTCAGCCACATTACGTGCTGAAATTGCCACTCGAGTTATGTCGAGCGCCGCCACATAGTCCAGCTTTTTTTAACTCGACTTATGTTGCTCGCCGCTAATTAAGGGTTAAAACTATTAAAAATAATAATTAAAAGGTTATTATGTTCTTATTAGTATAAATTTATTTTATTTAAAAAATTTATTTTAATTTTATAAAATATTATAATTTAATTTGATATTTAAAAAGAACTCGGCAAAAAGATTCTTGCCTGTTTAACAAAAACATGTCTATATGAAGGTGTATATAGTTTGGCCTGCTCACTGATTAAATTAAAGAGCCGCAGTATTTTGACTGTGCGAAGGTAGCATAATAAATTGTCTTTTAATTAAAGGCTTGAATGAAAGGTTGGACAAAGTATCATCTGTTTCTTAAATATTTATTGAATTTGACTTTTAAGTGAAAAGGCTTAAATAAATCAAAAAGACGATAAGACCCTATAAATCTTTACAATAAATATATTTTATATTTTAGCTTATAAGTAAATAAGAAATAAAAATATAGGTTTGTTACGCTGGGGCGGCGTAGATATATAAATAAACTGTCTATAGTTTAAATACAATAATTATTGCTTAATACAAATTGATCCTTAAATAGATTAAAAGATTAAGATACTTTAGGGATAACAGCGTTATTTTTTTTGAGAGTTCTTATCGAAGAAAAAGTTTGCGACCTCGATGTTGAATTAAAGTATCTTTATGGTGTAGCCGCTATAAGAGAGAGTCTGTTCGACTTTTAATACTTTACATGATTTGAGTTCAGACCGGCGTGAGCCAGGTTGGTTTCTATCTTTTGTTAAATATAAGATTATTTTAGTACGAAAGGATTAAATAATTAAAACATTTTTATAATTTAGAATATTAATATCCTTTTCAAAAATTAATTTTTAAAAATTAAAAATATTATATAAATAATAAAAGGAAAACATTATAAATGTTAATTTTTATTATTATGTTAGTAAATTACTTGTTACTTATTATTTGTGTTTTAGTTGGTGTTGCTTTTGTTACTTTACTAGAGCGAAAAATTCTAGGTTACATTCAGATTCGTAAAGGTCCTAATAAGGTGGGATATACGGGGCTTCTTCAGCCTTTTTCTGATGCAGTAAAATTATTTCTTAAAGAACAGACCGTACCTAGGATATCTAATTTTTTACCATATTATTTATCTCCTGTTTTTAGTTTATTTATTTCTTTGTTAGTTTGAATAGTAGTTCCGTATGAGAGAGGTATACTAAGATTTAATATAGGTGTTTTATTTTTTTTATGTTGTTTGAGGTTAGGAGTATATTCTACATTAAGGGCAGGATGATCTTCAAATTGTAAATATTCTATATTAGGAAGGTTGCGTGCGGCGGCTCAGACAATTTCTTATGAAGTAAGATTGGCCATTATTTTGTTATCAGTAATTTTTTTAGTGGGAGGATTTAATTTAAATTTATTTAATTTATATCAAGACAAATTTTGATTATTGTTATTAACTTTTCCTCTCTCTATAATATGATTGGCTTCCTGTTTAGCTGAAACTAACCGAACTCCTTTTGATTTTGCTGAAGGAGAGTCAGAGTTAGTATCTGGATTTAACACAGAATATAGTAGAGGGGGATTCGCGCTTATTTTTATAGCAGAATACGCTAGAATTTTATTTATAAGAATACTTTTTTCGTTAATTTTTTTAGGTGGGAGCCCTTGTAGCTTATTATTTTATATTAAAACTGTTTTTGTATCTTTTATATTTATCTGGGTACGCGGCACTTTACCTCGGCTTCGCTACGACAAACTTATATATTTAGCCTGAAAAAGATTTTTACCTGTATCTCTTAATTATTTAATTTTTTTTATAGGTTTAAAGATATTTTGTTTTTGTGTTCTTTTATAGTTAAGTTCAAGGAGTAGTTTAAATAAAAATTCTAGTTTTGGGAATTAGAGATAAGACCTTTAGTTTTCTTTTTGAAAAATTATAATATATATAAACATTGGTAGATTCTAAGCATACATATATTGGTATATTCTATATATCTATTCTGTATGTAGCAGAGTTACAAAAATGAAAAAAGTATTAATATACTAAATTACCGATATACCGAAAAAATTTATCTCTAGAGAAGAAAATTGATTAATTGTATTAACATCTATATGATTTATAAAATTTAATACTAGTCTTAAAGTAACGATGTAAGGTGAATTTGTACACCCGGGAAAAGTGGGAGGAGTCACCTAACATCGTACATGCGTACGAATAAATTGGTAGTCCTACCATTCTACTTAGAGATGCGGTATTTTATATATAATTTGGATATGATACAAATATTGTTAAAATTTAATATTTAATTTAAACTTGATACTCAGTAAATTTTATTCTTAAAAATGGAATATACGATCGCTCTAGTAATCACTAGAATAAAGTCTTTCCACTTGGATTATACGATCGCTCTAGTAATCATTAGAGTAAAGTCTTTCCACTTGGATTATACGATCGCTCTAGTAATCATGTTAATAAAGTCTTTCCACTTGGATTATACGATCGCTCTAATTAAACCTTATATACTTTATACAATTAGTATGTAATAAGGGTATATTGATATATATATATAGGTTTAATTTATGTAAGGAGATACTCTTACTTTATTTGATAGTAAATGTTAAGTACTTATCGATATTTTAGGAATTTAAGGTAAAAAAACATGCAAATAAGTAATAAGCATGTCATTTTAATGAAATTTGAGAAAACTTAAAATATTAATATTTTTTTGCTTATTACTTTATTATTTGTTAAAAACCCCTAAAATATCGATAAGTACTTAACATTTACTATCAAATAAAGTAAGAGTATCTCCTTACATAAATTAAACCTATATATATATATATCAATAAACCCTTACTACTACTTCATTCCCTCTGCCAGGTTAGACCTATTAAAATTTCAATTTTATCTACAAATGCTTCAATTAATTCAATTAAATTAAGAACTTATTATTACTTATACCTTTATTAACAATTATAATTGTTCTTCAATTCTATTCATAGATACTATCTAAATAATAAATTATTAACAATTATAGGTTTGTTTCAATTAATTCATTTAGTTCTCTAGAGATAACATTTTCAGGTTAGTCGGTAGTTGCTTATAATATTTCATTTTTTTCATTTTTCTAACTCTGTTACATATAGAATGTGAAAACACATTATTTATACACTTATACACTTATACACTTATACACTTATACACTTATACACTTATATATTTATATACTTATATACTTATATTACTTATATATTTATATATTTATACACATATACATATATACATATATATATATATTTATATATTTATATTTATATATTTATATTTATATATTTATATTTATATATTTATATTTATATTTATATATTTATATATTTATATATTTATATACTTATATAATTATATAATTATATACTTATATATTTATATATTTATATACTTATATATTTATATACTTATATATATATATATTTATATATATTTATATATATTTATATATATTTATATATATTTATATATATTTATATTATATTTATATTATATTTATATTATACACTTTTAATAATAAAAGAAATATAATAATTCGTAATTAGATTTACAATCTAACGCTTAAACCTCAGCCATTTTATCTTTTGTTTCACTTTCTTATATAATACTTATATTATAATATATTATAATTATTAAGTTTTATTAACTTATTTAATGTTTTCAAAACACTTGTTTTAGATTAAACTAAATAATTATATTAAGAAACCATTATTTATAGTTTATAATATTTAAATTATTTTTCTATCTCATCATCGAAGAATTAGTGGATTTAAAATATAATATGAAAAATATAAAAAAGTGAGAATTTGTCCTGTTAAAACGAAAGGTTCTTCTACAGGTCGTGCACCAATTCATGTTAGTTGAATAACTATTGAGATAAAAAATCAAAATAATCATTGATTTACAGGATAAAAGGCCAATCCTCGAAATTTTGATTTATGTGTGAAAGGAAAAGTTATTAGAGCTGCTACTGATAAAACTAGCGCAATAACCCCTAACGCTTTATTAGGAATTGATCGCAAAATTGCGTAAGCAAATAAAAAATACCATTCAGGTTGAATATGCTTTGGTGTAACTATTGGATTAGCTGGGATAAAGTTATCTGGATCTATAAGAGCGTATGGAAATAAAAGTGATAATATTAATAAAGCTCATAATATAACTACGAATCCAACAATATCTTTATATGTAAAATATGGATGAAACGGAACCTTATCTACTTGTCTAGAAATTCCTAGAGGGTTATTAGCCCCTGTTTGGTGTAGAAATATAATATGTACTACAGATAAAGCTATTACTACAAAGGGAAATAAAAAATGTAAAGAATAAAATCGTGTTAAAGTAGCGTTTTCAACTGCAAATCCACCTCAGATTCAATTTACTAAATAGGTACCTACATATGGAATTGCTGAAAATAAATTAGTAATTACTGTAGCTCCCCAAAAAGATATCTGTCCCCATGGGAAAACATAACCTAAAAATGCTGTTGCTATAACTAAAAATAAAATAATAACTCCAACAATTCACGCTGGAATATTTATATAAGATCCATAGTAAATTCCACGTCCTATATGAAGATATAAACATACGAAAAAGAAAGAAGCCCCGTTAGCGTGGAGCGATCGGATTAATCATCCATAATTTACATCTCGATGAATATGAGCTACAGAAGAAAAAGCTAGATCTACGTGTGCTGTATAATGCATAGATAAAAATAATCCTGTTATAATTTGAATAATTAAACATAGTCCCAGCAAAGATCCAAAGTTTCAAAATGTTGAAATATTACTGGGTAGCGGCATATCAACTAATGCTCCATTAATAATTCTAATAAGGGGGTGAGTTTTACGCACTGGTATTTTCATAGGTTATAAGACGAAGTGGACTTGAAGAAGATTTTATAATTTTTACTACAACTAATAAAGCAAGAAGTAAATAACTAATAATAAAAAAGGTAAAGAATGCAGAAGGTAGATTATAAATGGGACTATTAAATAGTGAATTTGATCTAAATTTATATTCATTTATTAAAGAGGATGATATTATTAGTATTTTGTTTGATAGAATAATAGGGTCATAGATGATTAATAGAAAAAATACCAACACCACAATAATAAAAGATATAAGAAAAAAGTTGATATCAATAGTAAATTGTTCATTTGAGGCTAAAGACGCTACATAAATAAATAATACTAATATTCCTCCTAAAAAAATCAAAAAAAGAATATAAGAGAATCAAAAAGTTTTATTTAGTGTTCCTGAAGCAACCGCTACTAAAGTTGTTTGAATAAGTAAAATTAACCCTGCAGATAAAGGATGGGAAACTCGTATAAAAGATATTGAAAATATAATAATGATGGGGAGAATTAAATATAAAATGTCGTAGTATATTTATCTTACGAAGTTTTAAGAAATTAAAAAATTTCAATATTGATTTACAAGACCAATGTTTTTTATTTAAACTATTAAAACTGTTTTAATTAATGATAATTCTGAATAATAGTATAACTTTAGTTTCTTTTTTTATAGTGTTTAGCGGGCTATGATCGTTTGTATCTTACCGTAAACATTTGTTAAATACATTATTAAGATTAGAATTTATTATATTAGGAATTTTTTTCTTTATAAATAACTGTATTTCTGGAATTGGGAGAGAGGTTTATTTCGTTTTATTTTTTTTAACGTTAGCTGCTTGTGAAGGAGCTTTGGGCCTTTCTTTACTAGTTTCGATTGTTCGTAGTCATGGTAATGATTATTTTAATAGATTTAGAACCTTAGGATGTTAAAATTTATTTTATCTCTTATAATATTAATAGTTTTTATTGGGGAATGAAATCTGGTACAGAGTGGACTTTTTATTTTATGTTTTTTATTAAGTATTTTTTCATATCATGATTTTTATATAAGAAGTTTAGGATTTGGGTTGGGTACAGATTATTTAAGGTATATTTTAATTTTACTTAGGGCTTGAATTATATCTTTAGTAATTAGATCTAGTACTAAAGTAAATTTTTTTAATATTTATCCTTCTTCTTTTTTGTTTGTAAATCTTCTTCTTTTGGCTGCTTTATTTATTACTTTCAGTTCTATAGATTATTTAATATTTTATATTAGGTTTGAAGCTTCTTTAATTCCTACTTTAATTTTAATTTTAGGTTGGGGATATCAACCAGAGCGGATTCAAGCAGGAGTCTATATATTATTTTATACTTTATTAGCTTCTTTACCTTTATTAGTTTCTATTTTATATATTTATAAAATTAATGGTAGTTTAAGAATTGGTTTAATATACAATATGGTAGGGCAGTCCAGAATTAATTTAATTTGATTTATTTGTTCTATAATGGCCTTTGTAGTTAAACTACCTATATATCTTTTTCATTTATGATTACCTAAAGCTCATGTAGAGGCTCCTGTAGCGGGCTCTATGATTTTAGCAGGTGTTTTATTGAAACTAGGGGGATATGGACTTATTCGTATTTTACCTTTATTTGGAGAACTAAATAAAAGAATTAATTGACTATGAATTGGGCTGAGAATCTTAGGTGGGTTTATTGTTAGATTAATTTGTTTGCGCCAGGTAGATATAAAATCTTTAATCGCCTATTCTTCTGTTGCTCACATAGGATTAGTTTTAAGAGGATTAGTAATATTTGGTTGATGAGGAATAAATGGAGCTGTAGTAGTTATAGTTGGACATGGTTTATGTTCTTCTGGTATATTCTGTTTAGCTAATATAGTTTACGAGCGTATAGGAAGACGTAGACTTTTAATTAATAAGGGATTAATAAATTTTATACCTAGAATAGCTTTGTGATGATTTTTATTAAGAATTGGTAATATAGCGGCACCCCCTACTATTAATTTGTTAGGTGAAATCAATTTAATTATAAGAATAGTAAGATGAAGTAAAGTAACTATATTGGGAATTTGTTTATTATCTTTTTTTAGAGCTGGATACACATTATATTTATATTCGTTAAGTCAGCATGGTTTATTTTCTAGTTCTCTGTATTCTTGTTGTTCAGGAAAAGTGCGTGAATATTTAGTATTAAGTTTACATTGAATTCCTTTAAATATTCTAATTTTAAAAAGTATTGTAATTATACCTAATTTTTATTTAAATAGTTTAATAAAAAACATTGGTTTGTGGTACCAAAAATATAATTATGTTTATTTTAAATCATCATTTGAAAAATATCAATCAGTTTAACCAGAATATTATTTTTATTATTATTATCTATTTTTTCTATAATAATATCCTTATTTTGTATTCTATTCGAAAAATGTTATGTAGCGGAATGGGAGATTTTATCTATTAATTCTAATTCAATTTTAGCAACATTTATTTTCGATTGAATATCTTTAATATTTTTAGGTTTTGTATTATTAATTTCTTCTATAGTAATTTTTTATAGGGGCGACTATATGGCAGGAGATTATAATATAAATCGTTTTATCTACCTAGTTTTGGCTTTCGTATTTTCTATGGCCATACTAATTATTAGTCCTAATTTAATTAGAATTTTATTAGGTTGGGATGGGTTAGGATTAATTTCTTATGCTTTGGTAATTTATTATCAAAATGAAAAAAGAGCTAACGCTGGGATACTGACTGTATTATCAAATCGTATTGGAGATGTTGCTATTTTACTTAGAATTGGTTTAATATTTAAACTTGGAGGATGAAATTTTATTTTTTATAGTTATTATCTAACAGATTGTGATAGTATATTATTAAAATTATTGATTATAATAGCTGCTATAACAAAAAGTGCTCAAATTCCTTTTTCTGCTTGATTACCAGCAGCCATGGCTGCTCCTACCCCAGTATCTGCATTAGTACATTCTTCCACGCTAGTTACAGCAGGTGTTTATTTAATAATTCGGTTTAGTCCTTCTTTATTGGGATCTAAAGTTTCTATCTTGTTATTACTAATCTCTTGTTTAACTATATTTATGTCTGGATTAGGCGCAAATTTTGAATATGACCTTAAAAAAATTATTGCACTATCTACTCTTAGTCAATTAGGTGTTATATTAAGAATTTTATCTTTAGGTTTTTCTACATTAGCATTTTTTCATTTATTAACACATGCTTTATTTAAAGCTTTATTATTTATGTGCGCTGGGGTAGTAATTCACAATGTAAAAGAATTTCAAGATATTCGTTATATGGGAAGACTTTGTAGAAAAATACCACTAACTAGAATGTGTATAAATTTAGCTAATTTAGCTTTATGTGGTACTCCATTTTTAGCTGGTTTTTATTCTAAAGATCTTATTTTAGAAATGGCCTTTATAAGATGAATTAATTTAGTTTGTTTTATTTTATATGTTGTAGCTACAAGGCTGACGGTTTGTTACACATTTCGTTTAGTTTACTATAGTTTAACAGGAGTTTTTAATTTAAGGTCTTACAGATCTGTAAGTGATAACTCTATTATTATAACTAGCCCTATAGTTGTTTTAGGATTTGGTGCTATTTTTGGAGGAGCTATATTATCTTGAATTATTTTTCCTGAGAGTTATATAATTTGCATAAGTTTATCTATTAAAATATTAACATTATTTATTAGAGTCGTTGGAGGAGCCCTGGGCTATTTATTAAATATAATAACTATTGATTATAAATTAAAATCTTTTAGAATTTATAACTTAGTTGTATTTATAGGTTCTATGTGATTTATACCTTTTATTTCAACTTTAAATTTTTCTAAAAATAGTTTAATAAGGGGTGCAAGATTTTATAAACTATGTGATAAGGGGTGATCTGAAACTCTAGGTGGCCAAGGTTTATTTAATTCTGTAATTAAATTTTCTCTCTCTAGACAAATTCTTCAGGATAATGGTATTAAAGTTTTCATAAAAATATTTTTAGTACTATCTATTATTTTATTATTATTTATTATTTAAACTTTTATAATTTATTTGCAGAGAATATCGCGCTGAAGATGCGAAAGAGGTAAAACTACCTGAAAGTGTTTTTAAAAGATTTATTCTTTAGCTTTACAGTGAAAATGTAAAATGTTTAAAATTACACTATAAAAACGAGAAGTGAATGGAATTAAACCACTCAAGTTAAAAGTTAGAAGCTTTTTCTTCGGCGAAAATCTCTATTATTTGATAGGAATTAATTCTAATTCAATATTATCATTAACAATGACGCACCTCTTTTTGGTTTCTATCAAAATTAGAGGCCTTAATGTCCAAAATTTAGGTCGAAACTAAACGCAATTTTTCGCTTTCTAATCAAATTAATAATAAAATTTTATAATTTATTAACACCTTACGAGCGGCCTATGCGGTTTATTTATGTGTACCGCCCAGCGGGGTGTTTTTAGCCAAAATAGGGCTGTTTACGTGATCATTTTCATGCCTAAATAAGACCCAGAACGTAAAACAAGTATCTATCCCTGAAAGGGCATAAACAGAGCTTTCGAATGACACCATAACGATCCTTGTATGATGGATAGTTTTCTTGCAATAACCGTGCAACGCGAGTGCAAAAAGCAGGTAATTCGGTACTTTCGGTACATAATTGAGTATGTAGCGAGTGAGAGAGGGAGGAGGGAGCTGAGATTTGTGTCAGTAGGTTCGCCGCGGTGGTCTGGAGCAGTCATATGCTCGCTAGTCTCCTGCCACCACTTGTCTCTCTCTCTCAGCCACATTACATGCTGAAATTGCCACTCGAGTTATGTCGAGCGCCGCCACATAGTCCAGCTTTATTTAACTCGACTTAAGTGGTGAGCCGCTTTTTAAGGGTTAACCTCCTCATCAGTAAATAAAAACATAAAGAAAGAGTCAAACAACATCTACAAAATGTCAATATCATGCAGCCGCTTCAAAACCAAAATGGTGTCCAGAAGAAAAATGACACTTATATAAACGAAATAAACAAATTATAAGAAAGGATGTACCAATAATTACATGTAACCCATGGAAGCCTGTAGCTACAAAAAACGTAGCCCCAAATACTGAGTCCGCAATAGTAAATGGCGCTTCAACATACTCTAAAGCTTGAAGAGCTGAAAAATATAATCCTAATACTACAGTAATTAAAAGTCTTTGTATAGATTGTTTATGATTTCCTTCTATAATCGCGTGATGGGCTCAAGTTACAGTCGCGCCTGAAGATAAAAGAATAATAGTATTTAATAATGGAATTTGGAATGGGTTAAAAGGATCGATACCTTTGGGAGGTCAAGATATTCCAATTTCTGCAGTTGGGGATAATCTTCTATGAAAAAATGCTCAGAAAAATGAAAAAAAGAAAAGAACCTCAGACACAATAAATAAAATTATGCCCCAGCGTATTCCATTTTCTACAATTTTAGTATGAAGTCCCTGATAAGTAGCTTCTCAAGGAGAAGGCCTATGACAGAGTGGATAGAGAAGGTTTGTGGAAAGTACTTAGAATATACGGAGTAGAGGGCAAGTTGCTGAAAGCAGTGAAGAGCATGTATGAGGGTGCAAAGGCGGCAGTATGTGTGGAGAGTGAGCAGAGCGAGTTCTTTGACCTGAATGTTGGTTTGAAACAGGGGTGTGTGATGTCCCCGTGGTTGTTTACTGTATATATGGATGGAGTTATGAAAGAAATACTATCAAGAGCAGTGGATGTTGGTGTATTGCTGAAAAGGGAGGGAATTGAGTGGAAGCTACCTATACTGCTGTTTGCGGATGATACAGTTCTGATGAGTGATAATGAATGGGAGTTGCAGGGTCTGGTAAATGAGTTTGGAACAGTGTGCGAAAAACGGAATTTGAAGGTAAATACGGGGAAGAGCAAGGTTATGGTCTTCGAAAGGGGTGAAGTCACAGAGTGTGAGGTGAAGCTGAACGGTCAGGCTATGGAGATCGTCAACTCTTTTAAGTATCTGGGCAGTGTGTTGAGTAAAGATGGGACTATGGATGAAGAGGTGCGGGAGAGGGTACAACAGGGGAAGAGGGTTGTAGGAACGCTAAAAGCAGTAACAAGAAATAGGGTGGTCAGTATGGAAGTGAAGAAGTCCTTGCATGACAGTGTGGTAATCCCGACACTGACTTATGGAAGCGAAGCATGGACGTTGGTTGAGAGACTCAGACCAAGAGTGAGAGCAGTGGAAATGAATTACTTAAGGAGTGCGTGCGGAGTTACATGGAGGGATAGACAGACTAATGAGGAAGTAAGAAGGAGGTGTGGTGTGGAGGTAGATGTGCTGGAAAGTGTGAAAAGGAACAACTTGAGATGGTTCGGCCATATGGAACGTATGGAAAGCGAGAGAATGACTAAGAGGGTGTATGAGAGCGAGGTGGAGGGACAGAGGGGGAGAGGTAGACCGAATATGAGGTGGAAGGATGGAGTGAGGAACTACATGAACGAAGGCGGTGCTGGTTGGGGGGAGGGGCGTCGACTGACTGGGGACAGAGGTGCATGGGGGCGGTTCGTTCGTGGCCACCCCTTCGGGGATCACGGCGTCAGGCAATAGATAGATAGATAGAACAATCCATCCTAGTTATGTCAGCTGGTAGGATCCTGAGATTCCCTTGCTGGTGACAAACCGGTCTCTTCTCTTGGCAAGCTGTGGTTTTGGCTTGTCACAGTGCAGCATATATACATGGTATGGAGTGACAGATAGACTCTGGGCATTGCCTATCTTCAAGGGTGGTGCAACTGGTTCTCCAGGAACCTCTGCCTTCTGGTATACAGCAGTAATCGTTCCATGGGTGGTTCCTTTCCCATCAGCAGTGTCCTCTGCAAAGTCTGTGTTATCTGCTGCGAAGAACACAAAGGCACCCTTCTTCAAGAATGGTGGTACATACAGACCTTGGAACTCTCGGGTGTTTTCTACAACAGCATTGGCCAGAGCTGTTTCCATTAGCAGGATGCGACCATACGGAACACAGTAATCATGTGCACTGAGAAGATCCATCAGCATCTTGTTGCGGGTGTCGTGATGAACAGTCAGAGCCAGTCCCAGGACCTGTGGATTTTCTCGTGCATGGGGTGACCTGAATACTGCTGATTCTCTTCTTGGCTTGTAGTTGACCTGTCGGTTGGATTTGAATCCATACATGATGTTCTGGCTCAACGTGAGTGCTGCTCTTTCAACAACTTTGGTCCTCCTTTGAGTTTCCAGGCTGTCAGCAGGTCCTATCATGATCCAGCGGATCGTGGTATACAATTCAGCTGGAACGTCATGGATGTCACTGGTGACCTCTATGGTGTTTGTATCCTTGGCTGCCTTGGTAAAGTTTTTGATGCTTTTCCTTATCACCTGTGCTGCTCTGTAGATTGTCTGTATGTTGTCCTCTTCATCACCATGACTTTCCATCGCAGAATGAACCATGCTTTCCTCGCATGCCTCTGGGGAATAGAGAACAGCTGATTTTCTTCGATTTTTTTGAAGACAGGACTTCAGGTGTGGCAAGGCATTGAGGATGTTTTCTTTTAGCCACTTTCTATTAAATGTAGGTACGTGATTTTCCAAGCCTTCTGTGCCAAGCATATTGACATATGTGGTTTCAATATCTTCCATAGGTAGGTATGCATGATTCTGTGTTTGGACATCAATGAGGTTGATCAGCTCGAGCAGACTTGCACGCTGTAGCAAGGGTTCTTTGCGGCCTGTTCTGCTTCCACTGGTGCTGGCTTCTCGCTGTCCATGGAAAACATGCTTTGTCCAGTAGGTATTGTGGTACCGAACATCAATTGAATGTGCATCCCCTTGTGCAATGCATGTGTTCAGTCTTGTTTTCAGTGTGTCATTATTGGATCTTTCAACAGCTTCTTTAAGAGATTTCCCAGCATTGGCTGTCCTCACCTTATAGAGCGGCTCATCATCATCTTTCCGACAGAAGAAGCATCGTTCCTTATCCAGTGGACTTGTACAGGACCTCGTGAATGGTGTTGAAGAGCCAGATGTTGATGGGCCTGATTCGTCCATTTCAGTGCTTCCTCTTTTCTGTCCACGTTTCTTGGCAGTGTAGTGGCCAGTAGCTAATGCATGTGCATGATGGTCTCGGGCATGTTGGATTTTGTCTTTGTTAGTTGCATTTGCATAGCAACTAAGATGATAGACTGCCTGATGTGTATAGAGTGTGTTTTTTGTACAGCTTTGTAGACGTCTTTGGACCTCAACATAGTTGCCATCATGCAAACTGGCCCTCTCTTCTACTATGTCCAGCACACGCTGGTAGGAGTCTATCCGGGGATGTTGCACCATCTCTTCCTTGTCATCAGGAGACTGGCACAGCATACACTGCTTCCAGTTGATAGACTCCTGACCTTGACAAGTGTTCAACAGCTTGTGGTTTGTCACTCATGTTCAGAGCCTGCAAAAAAGAAAAACCACCACTATAGATACAACCACCACCAACTTACATGTAGGTTACAGTAAACTGTTCAACATACATAATATAGGCCTACTACAATAATCAGACCACTAGATAAACATGTCCTTGTGGTTGGTGCTTAGTATGGCCTAATGACCAATTTGTCTTATGAAATTAGTAAGTATTTGCAAGAACTGCTGTAACAAATGTCTCAACACATCTGCAACTAGGAGCATTGGATTCTTTGGCCCTTAAAATGGTAGTTTAGCTGTCAAAATCAAAGCTCTAGGTTATTTAGAAGCTGAGATATTGACGAAAATATTTTTCACGGCAGCCATTTTGTAAAATCCAAGATGGATATAGGACTCGGGGCAAATGGAAACATTGTTTTTCTGATTGCTTATACTATAAGGTTTCCAAAAATGTATAGTTTTCATACTCTCCACAAAATTCCAACGAAAGTTACAATCCAAACATAGTGAACCTGACTAATACATAGACCACATATAAATACATGTAACCAAATAATAGAAAGGACAAAATAAGGATCTACGCAACGTATGACATGTATTGAGCTGGTGAATGGTGCTCTAGTGAAACAAGAGTCATGTAAAACAGTAGTTTGGTGAAACAGTAGTTTGGTGAAACAGTAGTCTGGTGAAACAGTAGTTTGGTGAATCAGTAGTTTGGTGAAACAATAGTCGTGTGAAACAGGAGTCGTGTGAAACAGTAGTCGTGTGAAACAGGAGTCGTGTGAAACAGGAGTCGTGTGAAACAGGATTAATTTCACTTCCAACACCAAACACCTCCCAATGAAATATAATGAAAGCTGATCCTACCGGTATTCGAACCTGGGTTACCGGTAGCACATACATATCTTAAACACTCTAACCATTACACAATCAAGGGAAACAAGAACATAATGATTGATGGAAACCTGTAAGGAGAAATGACAGAAGCGAGTGAGAAAGAGAGACCAGGGGAGGAGAGAGGAAAATGATGGTAAATGGTGGAGGAGGATAAAGGAAGTTAATCAAGCAGAGTCTCTTATGAGATAACTGGTGGTGGGAAGGTCTTGGGGGAGGTGGTGGAGGTAAGGGGGAGGGAGGGAAGGTCTTGAGGGTGGTGGTGGAGGGAGGGGGGAGGGACGAGTGTTGGCAGGGGACAAGCCGACCTGAAGGTGGTTTGTCCGTGTCCACCCCGTTAGGGATTAGGCCATCTGGCAATAGATAGATATTAATAATATGACAAACGAATACATTTAGGTGAGAGTGTGGTGGGCAAGCCTAATACGGAAATACATGGCAATTTAACATATTCAACAGGCGATAACTCTTTAAGGGGAGATGGGCCGTTTTTCTGGTCCACTTTCTTCCTCATGCTTAGCCCCATTAATTTTGAGATTTTAAGACGTTTGTCCCCTTAGTTTGTCGATTTTATGACGTTTCGCCCCATTGTGTTGTCAATATTTAGACCTTTCGTACCCTTTAGGTGTCGAATTATTCCTGGCGAGCCTGTAATTGTGGAGGAACCGGCCTTCGGCCGTGACACTTTTCTACCGAAAAATGTATAAATTTATCTCAAAGGGGGATCTAATAGATTTGTTTCCCCAGTTTGATGGAGGACTAGGGAGGAAACTAAAATATTAATGATATAAATAAATAGACCCCATCAAATATCCACTGTCTCCTTAATGGTCGAAATTTGGAAATTAGTTTATAGAACATATTACTAGAATATTATATATCGCCTAATCCTCAAGTTGCCACAGCTGTTTCGGGACACACTGTAGGCTAATCAAGAATGCAATAAATAAAGAAAGGTAATTTAGGGGCATATAAGGTTATACATTTCCCGCATACACATTCACACATTGCACGTATGCATATGCACACACATGTATACACTCACTCACGCCACTAACACACACACACACACACACACACACACACATGTATATAAATATATACACACAGCTATGTCTGCATCACTACCATGCAACAATAAGAAGTGATAAAAGTTAGGGGAACATTTTCATGGGGTACTACATGAGGTGAAAGAGAAGATACTTGTAGCACTGTACAATTGCTCTGCTTAGGTTGGTTATACCGGTTATGGCCCAGGAAAAAAATATAGACCCCACAAACTCAATAGGTGGGAGAAGAATTCGAATCAGCCACACTACAACTCGACCATCGTCAAACTAATTAACCACTTGCGACTTTCAGGCTATAAGGAGGTTGGAGCTATAAACATTGATATATACTAGAAATAGGCTACAATAATAATGCAAGTTGTTGATGCATAATAGGTATGTTTTATTTGGGTTTATTTTGGTATGAATGTACTATCACCATATTTTAGCTGGTAATTCTGGTAGATATCGATGTCTACAGCTCCTACTTCCCTATTGAACGAAACTCCCAAGTACAGTAGTCAATTAACATAGCTCTAAACCTCTGTGTAACACAAGCCACTTACCACACCTGCCACCTATTCCACCACCACCACCACTACCACTACTACAACCACCTACTCCACCACCACCGCGGACGTCTGCCACCATTACCATAACCATTAATTCACAACTTCATGACCACCACACACTAACGTCCTGCTGCAGTGGGTTAGGGGATGGGGGGGTTTGGGAGAGAAAATGGAGGAATAGGAGGACGAAGGGATGGAGGAAGAGGAGTAGACAGTAACGGAGAGATTAACACTCTCGCTATCCTGTGGACTCGGGGGTTGCCGTTTAGCATTCAGAAATAGAGTTCTCTCAATCTAATAATTACCTCTCCAAAATTAGTTTTCTGCCCATAGCTCACTCACAGACAACTGCAGAGGTTGAAGCAACTAAACTAAAGGTTTCTAAACACCATTGATGGTCACAAAGGTTTTTAAGTATCCCAGAAAGGGCGCAAATCGGCCGTTCTGTGCGTGAAAGGGTTAATAAGAAGGTAGAAATATCTGCACAGGTTGGGAAAATGAGGATCAGCTGTTTGACGAATTCCGCGATTTTTGTTTGTGCAAGAAAAACCCTGAACACGAATGTATTGGACTATTGGTGTCATGCACGGGCTCTTAATTCACTGGGGTAACTTACTCATTTATTGGTTACACGAAACTTTAGGTCTTTAATTTGTGCTGTAGTCTCGCCACAGGTCTTCTAAGATGGCTCCGGAAAGATATGTGGTAGTTAAAAGGGTTGGTTGAGATAGTTCGAAATCATATATATTGCTAGGGATCCTTCCTAAACTGAATACAATCGATTAGTAGTAGCCACAATAAAAAATATAAGCTGTAGAAAATGTTTATATTAGGAGAGCTATTACCACCACTACTACTACCACCTCTATCACTACCACCACTATCACTGCACTCAGAAGACACAGAATTACAACCACACATACACAAGAGAGAGCTCATACTGTAAACATCGCCATGGTAACAGTATTAAAGGGGGTGACCTGCCTTGTTTCTCTCCGTTTCTGGCTTGTATCCATTCGGCCCCATTCACCTTAATGTTTTAAGACGTTTATCCCAATTCGAGCGATAGCGATCCACCATTGTACGGAGAAATCCGGTTTCACCGGTGACAATTTTCTATCGAAAAATTTACAAATTTAGCCTGCTGTCAAAAATGTATTAAAAAAATATGCTGGTGAGCCGTAAAATCGACACCTGGATGGGGATAAACGTCTTAAAACAGTAGGCTGAATTGAGAGAGCGAGAGGGACAGAAGAAAAAAAACGAGATGGTACCTGTTTTACCCTGCACAACACTGGCTCTAGAATCCCCCCAACACCATCTAAGCACAACATAAACACAAACACACAGTCTCTACCAGATCTACATTCCTCGAGGATGTACCCAGAACAGTGTTAACTGTGTGTTACGACTGACGGTAAGGTTGTGTGTAGCGGCTCGCTGGTGTAGTGACTAGCGTATTGGACTTCCACCCAGAAGGCCCAGGGTCGCGCCCACGCTCGGTGCATTAAAGGTTTTTCACAAGCACTGAGTCGTTACCGTCCCTCAAGAGCAAGGGGATGGGGTAATAGTACAGGACCCCAATGGAAATACGCCTAATCGGCCTTATTGGGTTATCCTTAGCTGGCGCATGCGCTAGCTTTAAGAACTATTATTATTATTATTATTATTATGTCCCTAAAGAACATAAGTTTCTCCGTAACGCCCCAACCTGCCGCGTCTCTCTCGGGATGTGGGAGTATATATATTGCGTCTAACCGAGATAGGCCGTTCATATATATACACTGTATTATACTACTTCCCCTACCCACATCCACATTCCCTCGTTTATCTATTTGTGTTTTCTCTCTCTATCTATCTCCCTCTCTCTCTGGGTTATATCTATTCGACCCCATTCAGTATACTATTTTAAGACGTTTATCCCCATCCAGGTGTTGATTTTTTCCTGGCGAGCTGGTAGCGTTTTTCCTGGCGAGCGGGTAGCGAGCCAGCATATTTGTTTTATATGTTTTTGACAGCAGGATAAATTTGTACGTTTTTTCCATAGATTTTTTTTTTTTTCCGGCGAAGCCGGATTTTTTAATACAATGCTGGCTCACTATCGCTCTCCAAGAAGAAATGACACCTGGATGGGGATTAACGTCTTACAACAGTAGGCTGAAGGGGGTCGAATGGATGCAAGCCAGAGAAAGAGAGAAGAGGTGATAAATAAAGCAGGTCACCCCCCTTAACCCCTTCTGTACCGATTATGTACTTTTCATTATATTCTGGCAACCAATAGACGATGTTGTTCAGCTTAGGAAGGCTGTCTACCCATTAAAAGAAAAGGCTACAGACAATCTCAGTTCATCCTTTTACCTACCGGTACCATATATTTGTCCTAAGCTTAGTAAAATCGTCTAAATAAAGCTAGAATATAGTAAAAAAGACGTCGCCGGTACAGAAGGAGTTAAAGGTGAATTACGGAAGCAAATCAGTGCTGCAATTAGTATTTTACAATGTAGTAATGGTCAAGATATGTTGCATTACTGAACGTTACGGTGCTATAAATAAACCTTCTAATAATACAAATATGCAATAATTGTTTTTCTGGCGCGTAGTTGAAGCTTGTTGACAGAAAACAGCTGAGAGAGAAGGTGTGTGTTGATTGGCTCGTGACGTAAACTGAGACCGGGAAAATTTGAAGACAGTAAACAAACCCATATAAGTAAAGGTGGCATGATACCCTATGTGACATTTATTCATTAATAATGGCGAACTGTGTGACTGTATGGTATAATACTCTTTCTAGGGCACCAGTGAATTATGCCAAAGCTCACTCAAAGCAATACAGTGAGAATAGTTTGATTA
The DNA here is from genome assembly GCA_032716605.1 of Paralithodes platypus. Lineage (NCBI taxonomy): Eukaryota > Metazoa > Arthropoda > Malacostraca > Decapoda > Lithodidae > Paralithodes > Paralithodes platypus. Next base: position 7,183,863 of record CM064551.1, read on the forward strand.
ATTTCGTTTTACTTGAAGCCAGACCAGACGTATTTTAGAGAAGCATCGTGGATTGTTGTTGTTGTGTTAAATTTTTACTAGCCCTCTGGGCCAAGACCCTCACAAGGCTAGTGTTCGGTGAGGTGCAAAGTCAAGTCATATGTAACTGTCGGTAGTCAGACATCATCATAAAGTTAGGTGGCGTTCAGGAATTTAATGTGTATATGACTATAGCCTAGGCTTAGTTCTGGTTGAATATTAAAATTAATATTTACTTCGACTGACAATTCTTCCAGTGGCACAGTTCTAATATCTACAGGATATAGGCTATCCTAGGAGGGTTGGAATACATGAATAACTTTTGTATGGATCATTGATATAGCCTAGTGTTTCTGAAGTAGTGCTGCTACAAACTTTATTATGTTTTGTATTGGCATATCCACGAAAAGTTACAAGGCCTAACTAGAAAAATAACATGAATATCTGATGTTTGAGTCACGTCTATGGTGTTTCGTCGACGGCCGGGGGGCGACACCCCTCATAGTCCCTTCTCAACACCTCGCCCCCCCTATTCAAAAGTCCTGGATCCGGCCCTGTTTTAGAATGTAGGCCTAGGCTAACTGTGCTTCGAAATTTCTAAATGTAAGTATCTCATACCAGGGTAAGAATGACGAACCGTCTAGCCTAGGCTATGTAAGCATCTCATACAAAGGTAAGAATGATCGAAGTGTGTAGCCCTAGTCTAGCCTTTATCATCAAGGTAAACCTTGCCTGATGTAATCAACCAAACCCTTATATACAGAGCGTCAACCACATCCCTATCTGAAAAAATCCAACCAAGAACCCCACGGTTCATTCTCAACTCCCAAAGTATTTCTAAATTATAGCCTATTGATGGACGTAGACATTTGGTATGGTCTGCTGTGGATTAATACAATATTCTGTGTAAATGATACATCAGGAACCAGCACTTCATAATCATAATTTGTTCCTATTTTGCTTATCATCGTCAATAGAGAGACTAGGGATAGGGAGACTCTGTGAGACCTCTACCTCGTCCTCGTGTCATGTTTGTTGTGGTTACAGGTGACGCCAGCAGACGGTGCGCCTATCATCGTACGGAAAATAGTTGCCTATTTGTTTTCGAGTATTGTTATTATTATACAATTTTCCATATGAATTATGTCTAACTATCAGTGTCTGGTATATTTGTGGATAACTATATTCATATATAGTTTGGTTCATGTGAGTAACGCATCTTTTTTATTCTGTCTCCGTAATTCACCTTTAACCCCATCTGTACCGGCGACGTCTTTTTAATTGTGTTCAACTTCTAGCTACATTTAGACGATCTTATAAAGCTTAGGAAGGATATATAGTAGCTCACGGAATTAATTGAGATAGTCTGTAGCCTCATAATTGGTAGACATCTTTCCTAAGCTGAATACAATTGTCTGATAGTTTCCAGATTATAATGAAAAAGACGTCGCCTATACAGAAGGGGTTAAAATGTTAGCATGGTGTATTAATGGGGGTAATTTTTTTTTTTTTTTATCTTTCTCTCCTTTTCTCTCTTTCTCTGGCTTGAATCCATTCAGCCCCATTCAACCAAGTGTTTTAAGACGTTTATCCCCATCCAGGTGTCGATTTCTTCCTGGGGGCGATAACGAGCCAGCATTGTATGGAGAAATCCGGCTTCGCCGGAGAAATTTTTCTATCGATTGTTTTTTTACAAATTTAGCTTGCTGTCAAAACAAAAATATATACAGTATATGCTGGCTCGCTACCGCTCGCCAGGAAACCTGTATGGGGAATAAACGTCTTAAAACAGTAGGCTGAATGAGACCGAATGGACACAAGCCAAAGAGAGAGAGAGAGAGAAAGAGAACAAAAACCGAAGTGGGCTCCCTTATTCCACCAGCCACCATCAATCGTTCTCCTACTTTCTCGGGTTTTTACCTCCCTAGGTTTTATTCCCAGAGTGGTCCAATATATCTTGTTATTTTCCACAATAGACGCTATTTGGTGCATGGACCTTTAGTTTTTTATTTTAGCGTATATTTATTTTATTATTATATGTATTTAATTCCTCTATTTTCTTTTGTAGTAGCTAGCTAAAAAAAAAAAAAAAAAAAAAAAATAGTTTTTCCATATTTTAAAAGTTTGAAAGGTTATTGTACCTGAAAAAGACTCCCCAAAACTGTGACTGGAAAACAAAAAAATGGTGAGAGCTTTTATACCATTACGGGGACAGTGGCTATTATTGTAGTTTATTAATTTATATATTAATTTATTGTTTTTAGTTTCCTCACTAGACCTCCATCAAGCTTAAAAAAACACCTCTAGACCACCTTTCAAGATAAATGTTTACATTTTTCGGTGGAAAAATGTCCCGGCCGAATACCGATTCCTCTCAAAATTACAGGCTCGCTATCGCTCGCCAGGATAAAATTGTCACCTAAATGGGGATAAATGTCTTAAAACATTAGGCTGAATCAGGCTGAATGGATACAACTAAGTAAGATAAAAGAGCAGGTCACCCCACCTTCCCCCCCCCCCTTGAGCCTAATGGGGGAGTAGTAAGAGGAGAGACATTAGTGTGATTATGTTCCTCTTCGGGGCTAACTATTAGCTCACATTATAAGAGATAATAACCCAGACCCATGACAGACCTGCACTAATGACATACCAAGGGCGATGACAACAGAGTGGAAAAGGGGAAGGAAAGAAAGGTATTTTTGGAAGCAACTCCTGTTTATTTAAATTTTTGGTCGATTGTTTTCATTTATTTAATATGTTTTCTAGTTTCCTCCCTAGACATCCATCAAACTTTAAAAAAACATCCATTAGATCCCCTTTCTAGATATATTTGTACATTTTTCGGTAGAAAAATGTTCCGGCCAAAGGCCTGTTCTTCCCAAATTACAGGCTCACTATCGTTTGCAAGGAAAAATATTCGACATCCGAATAGCACGAAAGGTCTTAATATTGACAAAGAAATGAGGCGAAAAGTCTTAAAATCGACAAACGAATGGGGTCAAGCATTTTAAAACCTGAAAACTAATGGGGCTAAACATGAGGAAGAAGAGTTCCAGAAAAGGCGACCCATATCTCCCCTTAAAAAAGGAGCAAGATCAATAGATAAGGTAGGTGAGGGAGTCAGTAAGGCGCCGTAGGGTGAGTCACAACTCTGACTCACTTTGTCTAGTACTGCAGTGATAGAGAGAGAGAGAGAGAGAGATTGAATAGATCAATAGATAAGGTAGGTGAGGGAGTCAGTAAGGCGCCGTAGGGTGAGTCACAACTCTGACTCACTTTGTCTAGTACTGCAGTGATAGAGAGAGAGAGAGAGAGATTGAATAGATCAATAGATAAGGTAGGTGAGGGAGTCAGTAAGACGCCGTAGGGTGAGTCACAACTCTGACTCACTTTGTCTAGTACTGCAGTGATAGAGAGAGAGAGAGAGAGATTGAATAGATCAATAGATAAGGTAGGTGAGGGAGTCAGTAAGGCGCCGTAGGGTGAGTCACAACTCTGACTCACTTTGTCTAGTACTGCAGTGATAGAGAGAGAGAGAGAAATTGAATAGATCAATAGATAAGGTAGGTGAGGGAGTCAGTAAGGCGCCGTAGGGTGAGTCACAACTCTGACTCACTTTGTCTAGTACTGCAGTGATAGAGAGAGAGAGAGAGAGATTGAATAGATCAATAGATAAGGTAGGTGAGGGAGTCAGTAAGGCGCCGTAGGGTGAGTCACAACTCTGACTCACTTTGTCTAGTACTGCAGTGATAGAGAGAGAGAGAGAGAGAGATTGAATAGATCAATAGATAAGGTAGGGGAGTCAGTAAGGCGCCGTAGCGTGAGTCACAACTCTGACTCACTTTGTCTAGTACTGCAGTGATAGAGAGAGAGAGAGAGAGAGATTGAATAGATCAATAGATAAGGTAGGTGAGGGAGTCAGTAAGGCGCCGTAGGGTGAGTCACAACTCTGACTCACTTTGTCTAGTACTGCAGTGATAGAGAGAGAGAGAGAGAGAGAGAGAGAGATTGAATAGATAAGGTAGGTGAGGGAGTCAGTAAGGCGCCGTAGGGTGAGTCACAACTCTGACTCACTTTGTCTAGTACTGCAGTGATAGAGAGAGAGAGAGAGAGAGATTGAATAGATCAATAGATAAGGTAGGTGAGGGAGTCAGTAAGGCGCCGTAGGGTGAGTCACAACTCTGACTCACTTTGTCTAGTACTGCAGTGATAGAGAGAGAGAGAGAGAGAGATTGAATAGATCAATAGATAAGGTAGGTGAGGGAGTCAGTAAGGCGCCGTAGGGTGAGTCACAACTCTGACTCACTTTGTCTAGTACTGCAGTGATAGAGAGAGAGAGAGAGATTGAATAGATCAATAGATAAGGTAGGTGAGGGAGTCAGTAAGGCGCCGTAGGGTGAGTCACAACTCTGACTCACTTTGTCTAGTACTGCAGTGATAGAGAGAGAGAGAGAGAGATTGAATAGATCAATAGATAAGGTAGGTGAGGGAGTCAGTAAGGCGCCCGTAGGGTGAGTCACAACTCTGACTCACTTTGTCTAGTACTGCAGTGATAGAGAGAGAGAGAGAGATTGAATAGATCAATAGATAAGGTAGGTGAGGGAGTCAGTAAGGCGCCGTAGGGTGAGTCACAACTTTGACTCACTTTGTCTAGTACTGCAGTGATAGAGAGAGAGAGAGAGAGATTGAATAGATCAATAGATAAGGTAGGTGAGGGAGTCAGTAAGGCGCCGTAGGGTGAGTCACAACTCTGACTCATTTTGTCTAGTACTGCAGTGATAGAGAGAGAGAGAGAAATTGAATAGATCAATAGATAAGGTAGGTGAGGGAGTCAGTAAGGTGCCGTAGGGTGAGTCACAACTCTGACTCACTTTGTCTAGTACTGCAGTGATAGAGAGAGAGAGAGAGAGATTGAATAGATCAATAGATAAGGTAGGTGAGGGAGTCAGTAAGGCGCCGTAGGGTGAGTCACAACTCTGACTCACTTTGTCTAGTACTGCAGTGATAGAGAGAGAGAGAGAGAGAGAGAGATTGAATAGATCAATAGATAAGGTAGGGGAGTCAGTAAGGCGCCGTAGGGTGAGTCACAACTCTGACTCACTTTGTCTAGTACTGCAGTGATAGAGAGAGAGAGAGAGAGATTGAATAGATCAATAGATAAGGTAGGTGAGGGAGTCAGTAAGGCGCCGTAGGGTGAGTCACAACTCTGACTCACTTTGTCTAGTACTGCAGTGATAGAGAGAGAGAGAGAGAGAGAGAGAGATTGAATAGATCAATAGATAAGGTAGGTGAGGGAGTCAGTAAGGCGCCGTAGGGTGAGTCACAACTCTGACTCACTTTGTCTAGTACTGCAGTGATAGAGAGAGAGAGAGAGAGAGAGATTGAATAGATCAATAGATAAGGTAGGTGAGGGAGTCAGTAAGCCGCCGTAGGGTGAGTCACAACTCTGACTCACTTTGTCTAGTACTGCAGTGATAGAGAGAGAGAGAGAGATTGAATAGATCAATAGATAAGGTAGGTGAGGGAGTCAGTAAGGCGCTGTAGGGTGAGTCACAACTCTGACTCACTCTGTCTAGTACTGCAGTGATAGAGAGAGAGAGAGAGAGATTGAATAGATCAATAGATAAGGTAGGTGAGGGAGTCAGTAAGGCGCCGTAGGGTGAGTCACAACTCTGACTCACTTTGTCTAGTACTGCAGTGATAGAGAGAGAGAGAGAGAGATTGAATAGATCAATAGATAAGGTAGGTGAGGGAGTCAGTAAGGCGCCATAGGGTGAGTCACAACTCTGACTCACTTTGTCTAGTACTGCAGTGATAGAGAGAGAGAGAGAGATTGAATAGATCAATAGATAAGGTAGGTGAGGGAGTCAGTAAGGCGCCGTAGGGTGAGTCACAACTTTGACTCACTTTGTCTAGTACTGCAGTGATAGAGAGAGAGAGAGAGATTGAATAGATCAATAGATAAGGTAGGTGAGGGAGTCAGTAAGGCACCGTAGGGTGAGTCACAACTCTGACTCACTTTGTCTAGTACTGCAGTGATAGAGAGAGAGAGATTGAATAGATCAATAGATAAGGTAGGTAAGGGAGTCAGTAAGGCGCCGTAGGGTGAGTCACAACTCTGACTCACTTTGTCTAGTACTGCAGTGATAGAGAGAGAGAGAGAGAGAGAGATTGAATAGATCAATAGATAAGGTAGGTGAGGGAGTCAGTAAGGTGCCGTAGGGTGAGTCACAACTCTGACTCACTTTGTCTAGTACTGCAGTGATAGAGAGAGAGAGAGAGAGATTGAATAGATCAATAGATAAGGTAGGTGAGGGAGTCAGTAAGGCGCCATAGGGTGAGTCACAACTCTGACTCACTTTGTCTAGTACAGCAGTGATAGAGAGAGAGAGAGAGAGATTGAATAGATCAATAGATAAGGTAGGTGAGGGAGTCAGTAAGGCGCCGTAGGGTGAGTCACAACTCTGACTCACTTTGTCTAGTACTGCAGTGATAGAGAGAGAGAGAGAGAGATTGAATAGATCAATAGATAAGGTAGGTGAGGGAGTCAGTAAGGCGCCGTAGGGTGAGTCACAACTCTGACTCACTTGTCTAGTACTGCAGAGATAGAGAGAGAGAGAGAGAGAGATTGAATAGATCAATAGATAAGGTAGGTGAGGGAGTCAGTAAGACGCCGTAGGGTGAGTCACAACTCTGACTCACTTTGTCTAGTACTGCAGTGATAGAGAGAGAGAGAGAGTGTGACGTTAACCACTCCGTTAGAACCGCATGGCTTGTCCTACAGTGACTCAGTAGGATCGCCAGGGCAGTGGATGGGGCTACAGTTTATGTATTAGAGTGTGCTTTATTTCATATGAAAGCTCTTGTCATGGGCAGTCCAGAAAGGCTCTTTGTTTTCACCCATGTCAAGGCTTTATATATTTAATTGTAAAGTATATGTTTTATCATTAACCCTTTATTAGCGGCTCACCACTCAAGTCGTATTTAATAAAGCTGGACTATGTGGCGGCGCTCGACATAACTCGAGTGGCAATTTCAGCACGTAATGTGGCTGAGAGAGAGAGACAAGTGGTGGCAGGAGACTAGCGAGCGTATGACTGCTCCAGACCACCGCGGCGAACCTACTGACACAAATCTCAGCTCCCTCCTCCCTCTCTCACTCGCTACATACTCAATTATGTACCGAAAGTACCGAATTACCTGCTTTTTGCACTCGCGTTGCACGGTTATTGCAAGAAAACTATCCATCATACAAGGATCGTTATGGTGTCATTCGAAAGCTCTGTTTATGCCCTTTCAGGGATAGATACTTGTTTTACGTTCTGGGTCTTATTTAGGCATGAAAATGATCACGTAAACAGCCCTATTTTGGCTAAAAACACCCCGCTGTGCGGTACATATAAATAAACCGCATAGGCCGCTCGTAAGGTGTTAATCTATCATTAGCAAATTTGTTAGCAAGCAGGCAGTTTGAAATATCTTTATTCCACCATTTGGGCTTATTATTATGGCCTGGACGCCGTATTTTCGATGGTATGCAGTCTTGCACTGCTTTTAGGTAAGTGGTTTCGAATAACTTCCAAGATGTATTTATGTCGTTATTGTTAATTAAAAAGCTCCAGTCAGTTTCTTTAAACATAGCTCTAAGTTTATGAAAGTTTGCTTTCTTGAAATTAGGGACTTTTTCGATGCTACTATTTGGTTCGTTACTAGTAAAGTTTAAAGTGAAAGTTATCGTACGATGGTCGCTGTACTGAATTCATCACCAACATTCAAATTCTCTATTAATTCTTCTTTTGTTGCAAGTACAATGTCAAGAACGTTATTTACCACGGGTCGGTGTTCGAACAAATTGATAAAGCGAACTCTCTTGCAAGTTCGTATACAAGTCATGTCCGGAGTGTGAAGTAAGAGTATCGCCCCACTTGGTCACAGGTAAATTAAAGTCGCCAAAAAATACGGTATCTTGTGAGTTACTTACATCTGCAATTTGTTCATAAATTTCTCGGTCAGTTTGCACTGATTGAGCTGGAGGTCTGTATATTAATGCAAGTATTTTTTTTGTACCTTTATTATTCTTTATTAGCTGTGACGTTAACCACTCCGTTAGAACCGCATGGCTTGTCCTACAGTGACTCGCTAGGATCGCCAGGGCAGTGGATGGGACTACAGTTTATGTATTAGAGTGTGCTTTATTTCATATGAAAGCTCGTGTCATGGGCAGTCCAGAAAGGCTCTTTGTTTTCACCCATGTCAAGGCTTTATATATTTAATTGTAAAGTATATGTTTTATCATTAACTAGTAATGATGGGATCTGGGAGAGAGAGAGAGAGTAGAAGAAAAGTGAGAGGGGGGCGCCCAGTGTTTTTGTCCCGCTCGATGACGTCACGGCTGGCTGCCTCGCGGGGGTTGGTGGAGAGAGGTCCTTACCATGCTGCAAGCTCTCTAGCTAGTGGCTAGAGGACTTGTAACTGCTTTTTTCCCACGCGCCTCGAGCTAGTGCGAGTATATATACAGTTCCTCGCCACTCTCTCCCTCAGATCTGGTTTCTAGAACGCACCCATCTTTTTCCCTTGCTATCTGTCCCCTGTGCCGCACCTGAGAATCTTTTCCTCTGCCTACATCTCTTTTTCATATCTTTCACCACCTTGTTATTAATATTATACCCACTCTGGTTAACTCTGCAAAATCAGCTTCATGCTGGCCAGTTGTATTGTGCGTTAAGGTCTGATATAACCCATGTATGTTAGTTGTTAAGATAAGTGGATCACGAAGCATTGGTTGGCTTTCATATTGCCGCTTCCTATGATTATTAGTGTTCTGCTGGATTAGATAATGCTAGACTAGGAGTCTGATATTATAAGGTATTGTTTCCTATGGGTGCTGGCTTTAGTTAAAAGCTGCACGACATACCTGAGAACTGGAGTTGATTGAGTAAATTCTAGTCTGTGTGCCATTGAGAGTAGAGCATGCACGAATGAGGGCTTTTTGCCTATACCATTCTGCCCTGTTCTAAGCTCGTTGTTTGTCTTTGAGGTACGCCAGGAGAACGCTTAATACTTCAGTATTAAGGTTTCTGAAGAGAGCTACCCTTCATTATAACGTAATATTTGACGCACAGACTTGAGATTTGCACTAGGCTATGCGGCATGCCATGCGCACCAGTATCTCGTATCATTGACTCTAGCTAGACTTTATCAATCATAGTAGACATTAAGTATATTAAACCAAGTACTCTTTTTATGTATACCCGTTTATGATTACACCAGCATTTCGCAGCCTAGTTTGATGTATTGAGACACAAACGACTTAGGCTCTTTTTGTTGATAGGAATACTGCATTGTCGTGGCGATTATTATTATTGTAGTGTTTAGGATATTCTTGGCTCCGACGGCATTATATATTCTGCCTTTTTGTGTGCATAGCCTGCACGAGCATTGTTCCGCTGCCTGCCTTTTTGGGTTCCATTTCCGATACGAGCATCTTTATAGCATCTAACATTTAAAGAAGATTCCTTGTTAGTGTTGAAGGACTTTAGTGCACTTTCTTTCATGCAGGAGTGCCTGACATTTATTGATTAAAGTAACGTAAGCTGTAACTTCTCTTACCACCTTACTTTGCATACCATAACCAAGCACCTTCGGTTATAGGTAGTAATAGGCTGTTTTCACATAACATTAAGCCTAGAGTAGACGCACATTTATTGAGAGTTTGATAGCCTATTATTGCATATAGAACTCTGTAGAGTATTTGTGTTCTTTGTTCACTGGGAATATACATCAGAGGTTGGATCTAGCGCTTTCCGTTGTAGCATTTATGCCATTACTAGTCCAATGAATAAGAGCCCTGATATATTTAAACCCCAGTCGTAACAAATGGCGACCTTACCTAGGATTTGGTGAACCTACATTTATTAGCAGGGAACATTTGTTGTTTTGGGGAATATTTTGCGGGGATCAGCAAGAATATATATTTTTTGCAACATATATAGCCCTTGAGTATTTCCGAGAATTTTTGTGTGTATATCGAGGTATAAGAGTTTGGGGTGCTTCTTTTCTGAATATTGTGGTGAGAAAGTGTTGTGAGCATCATGTCTTATACCGGATCAGAGGAGAATGGAGACACAGTATGTAATGTCGAAACTGAGGAACAGCAGCATAATGAAAGGGTTAATCGGGTGAACTGTGAGGAGGATGCTAGGATATTTTTGCAATGGCCTGTTACTGCCGAGCGGTTGGAGGGTATGGATCGGTACGGTCTTCAATGCCTGGCCACAGCTATCGGTCATGCGGTTACTAGCAGCATGACCAAGGATAACTTGATAACGTGTGTACTGGGCAGGGTGACTGGTGAGCGAGATGGGTTGAGTGCTCAGAGCCCTTCGGCCATGCTTCCCCTACACTCGACTCCCAGCCATCCCAGTTAGTTTGCCGACCTCGGGTACGCTTCCGCAGTTGGGTGGTGACTGGCAGGGTGGGTTGCCCCTGGGGGACCACCGGTAATTTCAAACATTGTAGCACCTTCACCTCCTCAAGGGTTATCTCCAGAATTATTGCTTCAGCTCGAATTAGCTAAGATCGAAGAGAGAAAGGCTATCAGGGTGAGCTCCAGCAGCAAATAGAATTAGCCAAGATAGAAGAGAGAAGCCAAGATAGAAGAGAGGAAAAAAACTATCAGTCAGCAGCACATAGAGCTAGCAAAAATCCAAGCTGACTTAGAGTCGACTAGGTACTGTGCCGACATGGACGTAGAGAAGTCGCGAGTAGAGACAACGGGACAGCGACTTGGGGCTGGTAACCGTGTTCATGAGCAGTCTCTCTCGCACTTATTGAAACTGGTTCCGGTGTTTGATGAGAGTGGTGTAACATAATTTTTCGCACGCTTTGAGAAGAAGTGCCAGGAACACCAGTGGCCAGAGAATAAATGGGCAGCACTTGTATCCTCTAGATTAATAGGGAAGGGTCTTAAAGCCTACGATGCGTTACCTTTGGAGTCATGTATTGTGTATGAGGATCTCAAGGAGGCTGTCCTGAGGGCTTACGAACTGCAACCAGAAACGTACCGTTTGAAGTTCCGGGGTGTAACTAAGGGAAGAGATAGCACCTTTTTGGAACATGCCCGGGACTTGTCCGATGCTATGGGGAACTGGCTCCGATCTGAGAAGGTCACAACATTTGATGAAATTAAGCAGTTAATGATGTTGGAGCAGTTCTTTAAGAGCACGGGCAGAGTTCTAACTTTGAACTTGAAGGAGAAAAACCCAAGAACTCTAGTAGAAGCAGCAGAAATGGCTGATCGACGGCTGTCGTTGATTCGGGGTTGCGGGTCCTCACAGAAGTACGATGTAAGTGCTAAGGACCGTTATCCTCCCCCTCCCCGTAACAATGACACATTTAAACAGAAGAGCCATGAAACTAAAACTGAATCCAAACCTTACACCACACCGTATGTGAAAAGTCAGGGGCCTTTTACATCACAGTATAAGCCGAAACCGAAATTTATGTGTTTTAGGTGCCACCAGGAGGGTCATAAGGCAAATGAGTGCCCTAGTCGACCTCCTCCGGCAGCCGTGTCTTTTGCTCACGGCATTGGAGTGTTCAAGAGGACATCGGAGTTTGTTAGAGGCATTTCTTCCGAGGTAAATACACTGCCAGTGCAGAAGGATCCGGAAGGCTTATTCCCTGTCCGTGATGCCTTTAGTGACCACAGGGGACTCGGTTGTGTGGAGTGGGGGGTAGAAGACATGAGGTGAGAATTTTGCGTGACACTGGGGCATCGCAAACACTGTTGAGGAATTTCACTGGTAAACCTGTCAATACGGCGCGGGTGGTTGTGGTTCAGGGAGTTAATGCGACAAGGTCATACCCGCTTGTAAGAATGAAGGTGGAAGTTGATGGTGTGACTCGGGACCTGGATGTAGGAATTGTGGAGAAGTTACCTGTTGGGGGCGTCGACCTCCTTCTCGGCAACGACTTTGCGGGACCTACTTCTGAGGCTCCACCCTTGGTCGTTGCCGAGAAGCCGGCCGACGTGAGTAGGGAGGAGCAGGAGTGGGTTGAGAAGTGTCCGGTGCAGCCTATGGCGTGTGTTGTCATCGGACATTCTGCATCCAGGGAGTCGCATTCTGGTCAACAATCTTTAGATCAGCGGAGGAAGGGTACCGAGAAGGGGTTGGAAGTTGATGTGGTTGAGAGTTTAGTATCAACGGACCTTCTCGGGGACTCAGTATTAGGACCAAATATCGAGTCTGAAGAAGACCCAGTAACTGTTGTGGAAAAGGCAGAGGATGGGCTTAAAAAGACGAAAGAGTTGAAGGAGGACAGTGATGCACAGTCGGGAGATGTAGCAACAAGGTACCTTGACGCGTACCCTATGAGAAATGGGTCGGCGAAGACGGTGGTCCGAAGCTTGCTAGTGTATTTTTCCCGGTATGGTTACCCGCAGGGGATTCAGTCAGTCCGGGGACCCAACTTCACTTCTAGCCTCTTTGTACAAGCAATGCCGCAGCATGGGATTGTTGGGGTTGTGTCATCTGCGTATCATCCGGAGAGCCAGGGTGTGTTAGAGCGATGGCACTCAGCCTTGAAATCTGTGCTTCGTTGTTGTTGCTTTGAGAGTGGGAGGGATTGGGATCTTGGCCTGCCATGTGTTTTGTTTGCTGTGTGGGAGGTACCTGGGGAGAGTTTGGGATTCAGCCCTAATGAGCTCGTCTTTAGACACCGTGTCAGAGGGTCTCTCCATATGGTTGAAGAAGTATGGGAGGGCGCAGAAAAACCTTGTTCTATGCTCGTGTGTCCTCAACAGTCGAGAACGGATGTTGCGCAGTCTGGAGTTGGCTGGCCGTAATTTGACTAGCTCTCAGGCCCTCAGGAAGGACAGGTACGACCTCAAGGTTGAACTCAGGGAGTTTCACGTGGGTCAGGAGGTGTTGATTCTACTGCCCCTTGTAGGTCACCTCTTATCTGCGAAGTACGCTGGTCCTTATATGGTGGTGGAGGAGCTATCAGACCTGGATTACTTGGTAGCCACTCCAGACAGACGGAAGCGCAATCAGTTATGTCATGTTAATCCCATGAAGGAGTATGGGAGGCACCCCCCTGAGCCTCTCACTGTGCCTGTGATGACGTTTAGCAGTCAAGGGGGAGAAGGAGAACGGGACAGTCAAGCTCAGGTGGAGGATAACTGGAAGGATAAGAAGTTCAAATGGGCGCCTGAGTGTGAGAAGGTGTTTAGAGAAGTAAAACACCTGTTGTGCACTCACCCGATCCTCAGGGCCCCTGACTTTAGCCTACCTTTCCAACTAGCAACGGAGGCTAGTGGTGTGGGGGCTGGTGCCGTCCTTATGGAAAAGAACGATGATGGGCTGGAGCATCCTGTTAGTTTCTGCTCAGAGAAGTACAATTCGGCCCAGGGGAGCTGCTCTGTTGTCGAGGAGGAGCTGCTGGCGGTTGTGCTTGCACTGGGGCATTTCGAGGTCTATGTTCCAGCCTATGGTCCGGTCATTGTAGTTTACCCAGATCATCACCCTCTCAAGTTCTTGGACCAGTTTCACAATCGGAATATGAGGCTGACCAGGTGGTCACTAAGGTTATTGGTATATAACCTGGACATACGCCATATTACCGGTTGTGACAACGTGGTTGCAGATGGTCGTTCAAGAGTATATGATCCTGGGTAGATTGACACACGGGTAGCCTCCTGCTTTAGTTTGGATAGTATTTTGCGCTTGGTGCTTGTTGGCTCGCGGTTGTAGCCCAGCGTATTGGGTCGTAAAGCAGGAGTTGAGCGTTTGGTATAGAAGAAAAAAACTAGGCTTGCCCCTATAGTGCAGCCGAAATAAACAAATTATAAACATAAAAATCAAATAAAAACTCTTTGATAGTTGAATTTTTTTAGTATGTTATAGCAGTAATTCTGAGTTGCACTCCTCTCAGAATGCTGGGCTAGAGAAGCTCGCTCTTGAGGAGCATAACTACATATAATTTAACCTATGGTGTTGGGGAGGGTTATAATTTTGAAAAATGTTTTGTTGAAGAACTGTGCCAGATATTTTACTGCCGCTGGGTGATGGGAAGTGGAGATATAGCATGGGTTCTAACCATCAGATTTTTGTGAGCCTTGGGGCCTCTGAGAAAAATCTTGGGGGGGGTGTGACGTTAACCACTCCGTTAGAACCGCATGGCTTGTCCTACAGTGACTCGCTAGGATCGCCAGGGCAGTGGATGGGACTACAGTTTATGTATTAGAGTGTGCTTTATTTCATATGAAAGCTTGTGTCATGGTCAGTCCAGAAAGGCTCTTTGTTTTCACCCATGTCAAAGCTTTATATATTTAATTGTAAAGTATATGTTTTATCATTAACTAGTAATGATGGGATCTGGGAGAGAGAGAGAGTAGAACAGAGTGAGAGGGGCGCCCAGTGTTTTTGTCCCGCTCGATGACGTCACGGCTGGCTGCCTCGCGGGGGTTGGTGGAGAGAGGTCCTTACCATGCTGCAAGCTCTCTTGCTAGTGGCTAGAGGACTTGTAACTGCTTTTTTCCCACGCGCCTCGAGCTAGTGCGAGTATATATACAGTTCCTCGCCACTCTCTCCCTCAGATCTGGTTTCTAGAACGCACCCATCTTTTTCCCTTGCTATCTGTCCCCTGCGCCGCACCTGAGAATCTTTTCCTCTGCCTACCTCTCTCTTTTTCATATCTTTCACCACCTTGTTATTAATATTATACCCCCTCTGGTTAACTCTGCAAAATCAGCTTCATGCTGGCCAGTTGTATTGTGCGTTAAGGTCTGATATAACCCATGTATGTTAGTTGTTAAGATAAGTGGATCACGAAGCATTGGTTGGCTTTCATATTGCCGCTTCCTATGATTATTAGTGTTCTGCTGGATTAGATAATGCTAGACTAGGAGTCTGATATTATAAGGTATTGTTTCCTATGGGTGCTGGCTTTAGTTTAAAGCTGCACAACATACCTGAGAACTGGAGTTGATTGAGTAAATTCTAGTCTGTGTGCCATTGAGAGTAGAGCATGCACGAATGAGGGCTTTTTGCCTATACCATTCTGCCCTGTTCTAAGCTCGTTGTTTGTCTTTGAGGTACGCCAGGAGAACGCTTAATACTTCGGTATTAAGGTTTCTCAGGAGAGCTACCCTTCATTATAACGTAATATTTGACGCACAGACTTGAGATTTGCACTAGGCTATGCGGCATGCCATGCGCACCAGTATCTCGTATCATTGACTCTAGCTAGACTTTATCAATCATAGTAGACATTAAGTATATTAAACCAAGTACTCTTTTTATGTATACCCGTTTATGATTACACAAGCATTTCGCAGCCTAGTTTGATGTATTGAGACACAACGACTTAGGCTCTTTTTGTTGATAGGAATACTGCATTGTCGTGGCGATTATTATTATTGTTGTAGTGTTTAGGATATTCTTGGCTCCGACGGCATTATATATTCTGCCTTTTGTGTGCATAGCCTGCACGAGCATTGTTCCGCTGCCTGCCTTTTTGGGTTCCATTTCCGATACGAGCATCTTTATAGCATCTAACATTTAAAGAAGATTCCTTGTTAGTGTTGAAGGACTTTAGTGCACTTTCTTTCATGCAGGAGTACCTGACATTTATTGATTAAAGTAACGTAAGCTGTAACTTCTCTTACCACCTTACTTTGCATACCATAACCAAGCACCTTCGGTTATAGGTAGTAATAGGCTGTTTTCACATAACATTAAGCCTAGAGTAGACGCACATTTATTGAGAGTTTGATAGCCTATTATTGCATATAGAACTCTGTAGAGTATTTGGGTTCCATTTCCGATACGAGCATCTTTATAGCATCTAACATTTAAAGAAGATTCCTTGTTAGTGTTGAAGGACTTTAGTGCACTTTCTTTTATGCAGGAGTGCCTGACATTTATTGATTAAAGTAACGTAAGCTGTAACTTCTCCTACCACCTTACTTTGCATACCAAGCACCTTCGGTTATAGGTAGTAATAGGCTGTTTTCACATAACATTAAGCCTAGAGTAGACGCACATTTATTGAGAGTTTGATAGCCTATTATTGCATATAGAACTCTGTAGAGTATTTGTGTTCTTTGTTCACTGGGAATATACATCAGAGGTTGGATCTAGCGCTTTCCGTTGTAGCATTTATGCCATTACTAGTCCAATGAATAAGAGCCCTGATATATTTAAACCCCAGTCGTAACATAGCACAAAAGATGTGTCGACGTTCACAATTTGATGTTTTGACAAGAGGGTCGGGTTAAGACTTTCTTTGATATCAAATAAAACGCCACCTCCATTTTTATTTATTCGGCTTTTCTCAAACATTACATAACCGGGAAGTGAATACTCTGCTAAAAAGTCTCTATCTACTGTATTGAGCCAAGATTCTGTTATACCAATCACATCATAATTTTCAGTAAACACTAGTTCCTCTAAATCTAAAAATTTATTGCGTATGCTACGAGCGTTTGCATAGAAAACCTTTAAAGTTGCGGTTTTAGAACTCACAGAACGTTCTTTAATCAAATTTTTGGTTCTGATCGGATCTACATTTACATTCATGGCTGACATCGGTCCTCGGTCGTTATCCCTGGCGGTTTTGAATTTGGGTCGTGTTGGTGGAGCTTTATCCAAATTCGCGGTTCTTGACAGATTAGCATTTAATTCCTTCGCAGGTTGCCGCCCTCGCTGTCTTCGGTCCTCCTTCCTGGTTGTCCTGTGCTGAGTCGATTTCTTCTCCGAAAATCCTTCACCGCATCGTTGAGAAGACGCCCAAAACGTGCTGCTCCCACCTGGTTCAGATGAACTCCATCGTCCGAAAACAAATAGTCATCGTAGTAGAAATTGTCCCAGGTGTCGACGAATCCCACTGGTGGTGGTGGTTGGATTATCGTGCATACGTACGTGTGTTCTCGTAGACTCGTTTCTCAACCTCCCCCTCCCCAGACTGATATGTTTCAGGGACTATCACACCCTTGAACACTTACAAGCTGCCTATAAATTATCTCATAATATAAGTGACAGGGACACTCACAATACGATAATCGTAACCAAAATATTATGCAGTGACAGTGGAACAGAGAAATCAAAGTAACCTACCCACGGAACTTAGCCCAGAGTTGTGTTGGGGTGGTGTTAGCTTGTGTTTGTATGTATTATGATGGCCGGCTGTCACCATGACAACCAGGACACTCGGGGCTTTGCATTGTAAACATTAGACTTTATACACTTTATAACACTCTACCAACACTCACAAGGACTCGCTCTCTCACACACCCTCCCTCACAATATATAAACCACGGAATTGCCAATAATTTTCAAAATTGCCCTTCAGTTGCACGATCGTTGCAAGATAACCAGATATCGTACAGGGATGATTCAGCTAGGTCTCATTGGAAAGCTCTATCTTTGCACTTTCACGGATATATAATTGTATTTCGCTCTGGCTCTTACTTATGCATGAAAAAAGCATGTAATGAATGTCATTTTCGGTAAATATACCCGTCAGGAGCTACGGTGACCCACCACCCCCGCTCGCCCGCTCGCTGTGAGTTAACCCGGGAACTGTGGGAAGACTCTTAAGAGTTCCCCCGGCGGACTGCGGGAAGACTCTTAAGAGTCAGGGGAAAAAAAATCAATTTAAAACACCAAATTTTTTTTTGTTTTTCTTTTTTTTTTTCTATTTTTTTTTTTTTGCCCCTGGGCCATGCCAAATATCACTCCTCCACCTCCCCTCCTTCCCCAGTTTCCTCCCCTCCTTCAGTTATCACCTATTTTCCCTGTGATTCCCTTTTCCTGTGGTCTATTTTTGTGCTAACATTAGCGAGTTGGTAGCAGGGCGGTGTCATCTCTGTTAGCAAGCGAGTGCAAGAGAGAGAGAGAGAGAGTATCGATCGACAGCCTCTCTCCAGAGGTGGAGAAATGTGGTGGGCTGGGAGGTTGCCTCAGCCATACATTGTGTAACTCCCGGCCTGTATCGCCGATTTTGACCATCCAAACGCTGTTTCCACTGTTTTATTGTTGTAACAGGTTAATACCTTTATAATCAACCTATAATAGGTGCATATGGATAAGTATTAATGCTATTTATGGTAAAATTAATATTTTAGTGATGGGAACAGCTCAAATACGTCAGCACAGGAGTGTGGTGTCTCATACCCCCCATGCGCAATTGAGAGGTTAAGGAGGGGGCGGGGCTGGTGGATTCACACAAAGGCAAGGGGAAGCCTACTCTGGGTTTCAGAGGCCGTGTGGCATCGTTTTTCGGGAATAACTTATGTATAAACAGTTGGATCAGTATGATATTTTGACACAGCTTTTTTCACACCGTCCCCTAATTATCGTCAATATAGTGCATTACCAAAAGTGTAGAAATAAGCCACTTGTCCCTGTGTCATAAGGTTAAAGTCACATATTAATGACTAAGAAACGAACAAGGCTACCGTGGCTTACCTGTGAGAATCACCGAACCATTATTGCTCCTCCATCAAACACGGTAGTTATCAGCCACCCCCCAACCCTATTAACGCCTTTAAATTCAAGTTATTTGTCAATATCAAGTATAAATATACAAAAATACATACTTTTTGTATAATATTTATTCTTGATATTGCCAGACAATTCTGTTTGGTACATGATCATCCCACCTACATGCACATTACCCCAACCATGCTCGCATTATCTATTTTATACATTATTACCCCCTGGAGGTAAGGGATTAGAATATGCCCCACGTGCCTTCTGCGTGTCATAAGAGGCGACTAAAGAGGTTGGGTCGGTGGGCTTGCAACCCCCACCTGTGTAAAATATGTAAGCAAAGAAAAACGAACGAACAGGCTCGGATGCGGACGGACCGTGTTGATGAACCCCGACCGACTATGGACAATCTTACGGACAATCTTAGAATAGCAACATGGAATGTGAGAGGCATAAATGATGACACAAAAGAGAGAAGGTCCTGGAAGTATTAGTGAATGCCAGGCTGGATGTATGTGGAATGACGGAGACCAAATGGAGGGGTATAGATGTGAGAGAGTGGGAGTATGGAATCAGTGTGTGTGCTGGAGTGAGTGAGGGAGCAGCGAGAGAAGGTGCATTTCTTGTTTGTAAGTAACAAATGGAAGGAGCGTATAAGAGACTATGGGTCTATGGGTTCAAGGAGTGTGTGGGTGAGAATTAAAGTAGGAATACAAACGTGGGTGAGTGTGTGTGTGTATGCTCCGACAGAGGATACACTTGTAAGAAACAAAGAGGAGTTCTTGGTGATTGTAGAGGCGTGCCTGGATATATTTGACACGAATGAAAGAATATTTCTGATTGGGGATATGAAAGGGAAGGTGAGTGATAGGAAAGTTGATGGAGTGGTGGGAGGGTGGGGGGTACCGTCAGAGGTGAATGGGAATGGTAGTGCACTTGTGGACGCATGTGTGGGGAGGAGGCTGTGGATAGCCAACACCTTCTTCCGACACAAAATGATACACAGGTACACATGGAAAGTGGTGTGGAGATCAAGGATAAGGATAAGACAGTGGTGGAACGAAAGGCACTGCTTGATTATATATGTGTGGATGAACGAATGAAGAAATATGTGCTGGATGCTAGGGTGTATAGGGGTATTGGAGGGGGTCTATCTGATCATTATGTAATAGTAGCTAAAATTAGGATACAAAAGAAGTGGGTGAGGAGAGCTGAAAGGAGGCGAGAGGAAGGTGGAATGGCGAGGAGGGTGGAGAGGCTACAAGAGGAGGAAATCAGGGAAGAGTACAGAAGAGCAGTAGAAAGACGACTAGGTGGGTTCGACGTGGAAGATATGGAGGAAGTGGAGGAGATAAGCAAGGTGTTTAAGGAAGAGATATGTGCAGCATGTAAGGAGGTGTGTGGAGTAAGGAGAAGAGGGAGGGGTGTGAAAGGTACAGCATGGTGGACCGAAGAGGTAAAAATAGCTGTGGAAGACAGGAAGAAAGCGTATAGAGAGTGGTTGTGTAGTCGAGGGAATGAAGATTTGGAGAGGCAGAAACGAGTGAGGTACGTGGAGAGTAAGGGAGTGGTGAAGAGAGTAGTGAAGGAAAGTAAGAGAAGAGTAGATGAGGAATTTGGAAGGAATCTGAGTGTAAAATGGAGGGAGTGTAAGAAACTGTTCTGGAAGGAAGTCAAGAAAGTTAAGGAAGGTAGCAAGGGAAACAGTAAGGGTGTGAAAGATAAGAATGGGAGAATGCTAGCCGAGAAGCAATAGAGAGTCGAAAGATGGAGGGAGTACTTCAACGAGTTGCTAAACGTAAAGAAGGAAGCGCCATCACACATAATTGTATGGTGTCTGGGAGAGAGAAGTAGTGGAGGAGGAGGTGGGGATCAGGAGGTCAGAAGTGTGGGAATCCATGAACAGAGTGAAGTTGGGGAAAGCACCAGGAACAGAAGGAGTGTGTGGGGAAATGGTGAGGTATGGTGGTGAGAGAGCGATCGAATGGGTATGGAAAATGTTCAAACTAGCATGGGAGAAGGGGAGTGCACCTGATGACTGGAAGACAGGCATAATAGTCCCCCTATGTAAGGATAAAGGAGAAAGAGGAATGTGTGGTAACCACCGAGGAATATGTCTTCTAAGCGTAGTAAGGAAGGTGTACAGTAGGGTAGTGATTGAGAGAGTGAGAGCGAGAATGGAGAAATGGATAGATGACAAGCAGGGCAGTTTTAGGAAAGGAAGAGGATGTGTAGATCAGATTTTTACGTTGAATTGTGTTGTGGAGAAATATCTGGAAAAACAACAAAAGGTGCGTGTTGCCTTTATGGACTTGGAGAAGGCCTATGACAGAGTGGATAGAGAAGGTATGTGGAAAGTACTTAGAACATACGGAGTAGATGGCATGTTGCTGAAAGCAGTGAAGAGCATGTATGAGGGTGCAAAGTCGGCAGTACGTGTGAAGAATGAGCAGAGCGAGATTTTTACCTGAATGTTGGGTTAAAACAGGGGTGTGTGATGTCCCCGTGGTTGTTTACTTTATATATGGATGGAGTCATGAAAGAGATACAGGGAAGAGTAGTAAATGTTGGTGTTTCGCTGATGAGGGAGGGAAATGAGTGTAAGTTACCTGTACTGCTGTTTGTTGATGATACAGCTCTGATGAGCAATAATGAATGGGAGTTGCAGGGTCAGGTAAATGTGTTTGGAACAGTTTGCGAAAAACGGACTCTGAAGGTAAATGCGGGGAAGAGCAAGGTTATGGTTTTCGAGAGGGGTGAAGCCACAAAGTGTGAGGTGAAGTTAAACGGTCAGGCTATGGAGATTGTCAGCTCATTTAAGTATCTGGGCAGTGTGTTGAGTAAAGATGGGACTATGGATGAAGAAGTGCGGGAGAGGGTGCAACAGGGGAAGAGGGTTGTAGGAGCATTGAAAGCAGTAACAAGAAATAGGGTAGTCAGTATGGAAGTGAAGAAGTCCTTGCATGACAGTGTGGTAATCCCGACACTGACTTACGGAAGCGAAGCATGGGCGTTCGAGAAGAGACTCAGACCAAGAATGAGAGCGGTGGAAATGAGTTACCCCCTCAGACTGAAATAGTTAACTTACTGACGAGGAGGCGGACCGCACGGTATTACCCCCACAACAGTCAAAATCTCACTGAGGGACCGTTAGAAGTCGGAGGAACTTGGGGTTGCCACCATTCGACAGATTCTGATCTAACTTACCTAACTTACTGAGGCCTAAATGACGCTAGAGCGTCATAAAACTTATTAGAGAGAGATATTAAGATAAGTTCATATGACACTCAGCGTCATATGAGTATTTTGGCAAAACTGCCATATGATGCTCTAGCGTCATATGAGTCGAAGAGTGTTAAGAAGTCTGTGCGGAGTTACATGGAGGGATAGACAGACGAATGAGGAAGTAAGAAGGAGGTGTGGTGTGGAGGTAGATGCGTTGGAAAGTGTGAAAAGGAACAACTTGAGATGGTTCGGCCATATGGAACGTATGGAAAGCGAGAGAATGACTAAGAGGGTGTACGAGAGCGAGGTGGAAGGACAGAGAGGGAGAGGTAGACCGAAGGAGAGGTGGAAGGATGGAGTGAGGAAGTATATGGATGAAGGTGGTGCTGGTTGGGAGGAGGGGCATCGACTGATTGGGGACAGAGGTGCATGGGGACGGGTTCGTTCGTGGCCACCCCTTCGGGGATCACGGCGTCAGGCAATAGATAGATAGATAGATCTATTGAATCTATCTATCTCTCTTATTTTTATGAATATAAGTATTTGTTGTTTGATGTCTTTTTAGTCTATCTATCTATCTATTGCCTGACGCAATACCTCCACCTCGCTCTCGTACACCCTCTTAGTCATTCTCTCGCTTTCCATACGTTCCATATGGCCGAACCATCTCAAGTTGTTCCTTTTCACACTTTCCAGCACATCTACCTCCACACCACACCTCCTTCTTACTTCCTCATTAGTCTGTCTATCCCTCCATGTAACTCCGCACGCACTCCTTAAGTAATTCATTTCCACTGCTCTCACTCTTGGTCTGAGTCTCTCAACCAACGTCCATGCTTCGCTTCCGTAAGTCAGTGTCGGGATTACCACACTGTCATGCAAGGACTTCTTCACTTCCATACTGACCACCCTATTTCTTGTTACTGCTTTTAGCGTTCCTACAACCCTCTTCCCCTGTTGTACCCTCTCCCGCACCTCTTCATCCATAGTCCCATCTTTACTCAACACACTGCCCAGATACTTAAAAGAGTTGACGATCTCCATAGCCTGACCGTTCAGCTTCACCTCACACTCTGTGACTTCACCCCTTTCGAAGACCATAACCTTGCTCTTCCCCGTATTTACCTTCAAATTCCGTTTTTCGCACACTGTTCCAAACTCATTTACCAGACCCTGCAACTCCCATTCATTATCACTCATCAGAACTGTATCATCCGCAAACAGCAGTATAGGTAGCTTCCACTCAATTCCCTCCCTTTTCAGCGATACACCAACATTCCCTGCTCTTGATAGTATTTCTTTCATGACTCCATCCATATATACAGTAAACAACCACGGGGACATCACACACCCCTGTTTCAAACCAACATTCAGGTCAAAGAACTCGCTCTGCTCACTCTCCACACGTACTGCCGCCTTTGCACCCTCATACATGCTCTTCACTGCTTTCAGCAACTTGCCCTCTACTCCGTATATTCTAAGTACTTTCCACAAACCTTCTCTATCCACTCTGTCATAGGCCTTCTCCAAGTCCATAAAGGCAACATACACCTTTTGTTTCTTCTCCAGATACTTCTCCACAACACAATTCAGGGTAAAAATCTGATCTACACATCCTCTTCCCTTCCTAAAACCTCCCTGCTCGTCGCCTATCCATTTCTCCGTTCTCACTCTCACTCTCTCAATCACTACCCTACTGTATACCTTCCCTACTACGCTTAGAAGACATATTCCTCGGTGGTTACCACACACTCCTCTTTCCCCTTTGCCCTTATATAGGGGGACTATTATGCCAGTCTTCCAGTCATCGGGTGCACTCCCCTTCTCCCATGCTAGTTTGCACATTTTCCATACCCATTCTATCACTATCTCACCACCATACCTCAACATTTCCCCACACACTCCATCTGTTCCTGGTGCTTTCCCAACTTCACTCTTTTCATGGCTTCCCACACTTCTGACCTCCTGATCCCCACCTCCTCCTCCACTTCTCTTTTTCTCCCTCCCATACCATATCCAGCTATGTTTGCTGGCTCTTCATTCCTTTCATTTAGCAACTCACTGAAGTACTCCCTCCATCTTTCGACTCTCTCTTGCTTCTCGGCTAGCATTCTCCCATTCTTATCTTTCACACCCTTACTGTTTCCCTTGCTACCTTCCCTAACTTTCTTGACTTCTTTCCAGAACAGTTTCTTACTCTCTTACTCTTTCTTTTTAGTCAGTGCATAATATATAATGTCATGGAATTGAAAAACGTAATCTCCTACCATTATTTAAGTAATTATTATAAATGCAGAGTAAATATATAATTTGTCCTCGTCTTGTGTGCTAAGCCTAACGCATGTTGTTTTCAGCAAGCGTTGGGCAAAGTCGTAGGCAATCACTCGTCAGTGAGCTCGCATGAATAAAATATATGATTGGGGATATATTTTGTTTACATGTTTTTATTGACGTGTGTAATTTGTGTCATTATTTATTTGTAGAATAATCATTATTATATAATCTTCACTATTTGATTTCAGTCAGGCTACTGAAAATGACCGTTACATTCAAATGTTCCTACATTCGGCTCATGGTAGGTAGAATGCCGATTATGGTTGTATGTCAGGCGATTCGCAGTCGGATGTATGAGGTTGTTGTTGTTGTTGTCATTCCATAAACTGCCTGGCCAAACAGCCCCAAGTCCCAAATGAATGCCATGGCTACGGTCGGGCTTTCCCACAGAGCTCTCAAAGAGTGTAGATTATGTTGTTGGCGTAATTGATTGTGTGATATGCAGTCTTCTAGGATGTGTTTAATGGTATTAGGTGCTGTGTTACATCCCGGACAGGTGTCGTTGGCGGAGTTATCCAGTCTCTTCTGATAGCTCAGAAGAGCTGGATGGTGCCCACATCTCAGCCTGGCCAGGACTCATTCCTCACGAGGAAGGGAGGATTCAGAAGGATGGATTTCGGGAGGTCGTGCCTGCAGCTGTGTGTTGTCTATGAGTGATTGGATGGAACAGGTTAACATTATAATTGTAGACTCATACACTATATTAGCTTTAGTCATTATTAAAGTATTTGAATTATATTATATACATTAGAATTGTTAATACTGTAGACTGACCTAGAGGTTGTGGAGCAGTATTCCTGCTCCAGCACTCAGTGATGGATCCAGCCTCAGGGTCCTGCCATGTTTGTACAGTGGTCTGGTATTGTTGACAGTTTCCAGTGTAAACAAAGCAGAACATGTTGATAGATGGGTCTGGTTCAGACTTGAGGGCGCAGAGAAGATCACTGGTGGCCTGCAAGGTCCGGGGAGTCTCAAGGTCGAGGAGGCTCCTGGACACATTGATCTTGTGCCAACGTTGAGAGCCTCCAAAGGCTTCCATGAAATACATCATCAGCATCAGTACTACCATTAAGTAGTCGGTGAAGGGCACCATAATTGACATCTTCGGCATGAACTCTGTTAAGGGAAAAAAAATACATAAATATATGAATAAATTAAAATGGTATAATCCTGTGTAGTGGGTGGACCTGTACTTATATCTCAATAATTTGGTAATGTTACAATATATTTTTACATTTTACATTCATAAATAGCCCACTAATATAATAGGTTAGGTTAGGTTTAGGTTTTGGTTAGGTTAGGTTAAAGATATTGTTCAATGTTTCTTAACCCGGGAACTGCAGGAAGACTCTTAAGAGTTCCCCCGGCGGACTGCGGGAAGACTCTTAAGAGTCAGGGGAAAGAAAAATCAATTTAAAACACCGATTTTTTTTTTTTTTTTTTGTTTTTTTTTTTTTTTTGCCCCTGGGCCATGCCAAATATCACTCCTCTACCTCCCCTCCTTCCCCACTTTCCTCCCCTCCTTCAGTTATCACCAAATTTTTCCCTGTTATTCCCTTATTCTGTGGTATATTTTCGTGCTAACATTAGCGAGTTGCAAGCAGGGCATTGTCATCACTGTTAGCAAGCGAGTGCAAGAGAGAGAGAGAGAGAGTATCGATCGACAGTGTCTCTCCAGACTTGGGGAAAAGTGGCGGGAAAGGAGGTTGCCTCAGCCATACATTATGTAACTCCCGGCCTGTATCGCCGATTTTGACCATCCAAACGCTGTTTCCACTTGTTTTATTGTTGTAACAGGTTAATACCTTTATAATCAACCTATAATAGGCACATATGGATAAGTATTAATGCTATTTATGGTAAAATAAATATTTTAGTGATGGAAACAGCTCAAATACGTGCGCACAGGCAGAGGTGTCTCATACCCCCCATGCGCACTTCAGAGGTTAATTAGTAAATAGGCATCTGAAAAACAGTTCCACCAGCTACACAGGATCTTACCATTAAAATATATCAATCCAACTTGTCATGCTTAACCCGATGACGCGAAATTGCTCTAGGGGCTTGGGTAGTTATTCGTGTAATTCTTGACTTATTATCTGACAGAATTTGTTATATTTACGATATAAAGCATTTTTTTTGTCCATGTTCGTTCATTTTACATATATGATGAACAAATGAACCTTGAAGAGCAATAAAACCAGTGCGAAAAGCATTTGTGGTGAAAAATGTATATATTTGCCACCCGGTCGTATGCTCAGGCGGGAGTGGGAGAGACATACATCCTACCGTCTCGCCATCTAGCAACACACTGATGGCCACGGGAGAGGTTTCTGTATTGCATAAGGTCTCTAAGTGAGTCACTGGTGTGTACGAAACCGTGTGAGATAAATTAGCACCGAAAATAACTGATAAATGGGGGAAATGTGGGGAAAAATAGCCGATAATTGAAGAGGAGGGAAGTGGGGGTTTGAGACATGAGGATGAGTGGTAAGAAGTACTAGAGGGGAATTATCTCACCTAATGACATATTCCTTTGTTTTAAGAGCCCCTGGGGTGTTTTGGAACGTTTTAATGTATGGTCTTGCTTCCGTGAGGCCTAACGTGTTTGCTATGGTGACCATTCTTTGAGGCCTATCGCACTTCTCGAGTTAACAGTTGGATTTTGATTAAAAGACTGTCAGTCCTGAGGATGGGGAGGAACAGTGGTATGAGTATCGGAATTCTCCTTTTAAGCTCCGTTGTACTATAGTGGTTAGAGCTCTTGCCTGTATTGGTTTGAATCCTAACACTAGCTATGTTATTTGTCATCTAATAAACAACTTGTCATATTTAGGTGACTTATATTTTGAATAAAATACTGCCCGTACCTCACACAAGTTGAGGTTGGAAAAGAACAGATATACAGTAGAAGTACCGAAAATCTCCTTTTAACGTCCGTTGTGATACAGTGGACAGAGCTCCAGCCCGCATAATTTCGTATCCTAGCTCTAGCTAATATATATTATATTGATACCAGTCACGTAATGTGAAGAAATTTTGTAAGGGTAAAGAGAGAGGAAATACTACAACCGACAATGAAAAGTACACTAACTCTCTGACACCAGGCACTTTTGATCGAGGTCGGGGAAGTGGTCGGATCCGTAGGCACGGGTACCGTAAAGGACAACCTTCCACGAGGGGAGGTGTACACTCGCAGGGGTCACATCCATCGCAACCTATAACAGCTTTTTCACTGATTTCAGAATCTGACAAACCAAAAAAATTACCTACCACACAGTAGACCACACCGAGTCAATATCTCTCCAGGTGGATGAGAAATATGGACCAGCTTATAAATACAGTTTGAAACTCTGACACAGGAAGCTTTTGGGCGTGTTTCAAGGCATGACCTCGAAACACATTGGCCAGAAAAGTCATACGGAAATTGCTCTCCTGGAAGTGGCTCCGCATTCCTTCACTATGTGTACGTAAAAAACAAATCAATGTTTCATCAGAGATTGAGTCACTCATTTAAGAGATGCTCACCAACTCCAAATCAAGAAGTCCATACTTCCCTGTTGGCCCTAGTGCCCAAAAGGAACAGTCGCAACTGCCGCCCTTTCATCCACCTATCGGCTCTGAACAAGTTCAACTACAACAAATGGTTCAGAATGTTGCGCAAATACGATTGACTTTCCGGCATTTTCACTGGAGTATCACTCCAGATCTTTCAGAGGCTTACTGGCACGTTCAGATAAACAAAATATTTAAAAAAATCCTGGTGATTCAATACAAAGATGAGGCTCTTTTACTTCAACGCTATCTGTTCTGCCTAAATCTTCTGCCCAGGGTATTTTCATAGCTGGTCCCACAAAAGCTGTTGTCCCTCCTCATAGAAGGTATCACAATTCTAAGGTGTAACTGGACGAATGGATGATAATAGCAGATTCCCCTCACCAGTGTATCCATCATACAGAGTGAGAAATTTGCAATGTAGCCACTCTTGGGTTTCGTCTATATTTTCAAAAGTCAAATTTCATTCTGTCGCAACTCATCCAGTGGGTTAGTCTGCTGTGGTATTTATTATCGATTGCTCGCGATCCAACAGAGCTCAGACATGCCAATCGGTTCTGATGCAAATTATTTCTAATCCTACACAGCCAAACTGTAACACATCACCAGTGGAATTAATTCATTGACACTGTCAACTGGGTCCCACTGACCATTCTGTTAGTCCACCTTTAATAAAGAAGACTAATTTTAAAGGCAATCATTTTACACAATTATACCAGCAGGAAAGGTATGGCACGCTCCAAGAATAATTCTCTCTTTTGACAATTTTAGCCTGATGGGAGGTTTCCGACTAAGATCAATCATGAATAACTCCTCCCCCATCGATAATGGTAAACATAAATGCACTATCGGCTAGGGATACCAGTCATAAGAGGGTCACCAAAGTCAAAGTCTGTGGTCCATGTCAAACAATATTAATTTTGTATAAATGCCAGAGTTAATCATGGCATTTTCTCCAAAATCACGTTGCCTACCTAGAAGGCAAGTCACTGGCATTTCAAATGGACAACCTGAATGCAGTCGTCCAGAAACATGGCTGAAGAAGGTCTTGAGTGTTACAGTAGTTCAAGGAACAGATATATATGCTATCCCACAAGCTCCAAATATTAATCCATGCAATATATCTGCAGATGCTCAGTCGAGACACTTTGTTTTTGTATTATTCTATGTGGATGGGGGAGACAAAAGGCAGAGCTGCCTGTGACAAGTGCTTCCCCCAGAGTTGAAAGCAGATAGGGACGAAAAAACTCAAGCCAGACCGAGTAAACCAAAGTGGGGACGAACAAACTACCGAGCCAGACTCAGCTGGTAGAGACGAATACTTTTTTGTTTGTGACAGATTGGAGCACAATTGTGGGGTTGGCCCTCAGACACAAAATGTTTCATGAAATGATTGCCTCCACATACCACCCACATGTAGACCAAACAGACGACCAAGTTACCCCACTACTTGGCTTACTGGGAGCAAACTCAAGCAGAGGGCTAAGATGGGCTCAGGTGAAACAATCACACTGGAAAATCTTTTACGACTTAGATCACAGAATCACACCAACAGGTAACCTCAGTTGCTCTTATCTTCAAATATATCTATTATTTACTGGCATATACTGTATACATTGTATATATTCTGATATACGGAGCCCTGTATGTTAATTTAAGAGTTAGAATTAGAGTTGAAGGAGTGTCAAACTACCCAAGCGGCGAAGCAGACTAGCGAGCGAACCAGCGAGTGGGAAACCAGCTCGTCCGCAAACAAGCCTTCACACCTGCATGCGTCATAGGGGACCCTGCAAACTACTTCGATGACCCGACGCTATGACGTATGATCGACGCCAGGAGCCCCCATTGGACGACGCACCTGCTATGCAACTCGAGGAGCTATGATAGGGGCGCGCACCATCACTCGCCTCCTGATTCGTTCCTACACCATCATTGTTTAGCATATAAGACCCGAGTAGTGGGCATTCAAATCAGTCTCATTTGGAGTTGGGGAAGGTGAACTTGCAGCTGGAGGAAGACGGGGTGAAGTATTATAATGGGTTTGTGACTGTCAGTCAGATTATATAAGTGTGTGTTAAGTGTGTTCGGTGTAAACACTTACGTTATGTTGGTTAGTGAGATATGTGATTGGGAATTAACGTTAACGCTATTATTATGTACTTAACTATTTTAGTTGACTAACTTGTGGACTAAAGCAAGTCTTCAAGTAATTGGGTTATGATGAAAGTAATACTATTGTTTTATATTAATACTTACGAGTTCTTTAATTTTCTTTTAATTAAGCTTACATTGCTTAACGGTGCTTAGTACGGTGATGCTATTGTCTCATATTAGTAATATCGCCTTAGACTAACATGGCTGTGTTAATATTACTTCTAGTGATTTCCTAAGCTGAAGAAAATTATTTTAGCTTCAAAATATTATTTTTGCTTTTCATATTATTTGATTGAGACCTGAATCGAATCTATGAAGCGATCCTGTAACTTAATTTACTCATAATCAAACCTCAATGTTACGTGGTTAAGAAATACATTTAACTAATTATTAAATATATATCTAACTTTATATGTGACTTTGATATTAATCCTGATGATAATAATAATATAATACTATTAACGTAAGACAAGAACCAAGAATAATTACATTAAATATAAATAAAAGGACATATAAGAAAACTAGCTATTCATTTAAAAAAGGGTAAGAGACAGAAATATTCTTACCGCAATATTTATCTTTCAAGACTTTTTATAGAATTAATAGTCCTTCTTTAGATATAACTTATTCGGTTCATAACCATAGCCTACTAAGCTTCGGTTAACCCGTGGAGCCCCGGCTAGTTTTGTATTGTTTGTTCACCAGAACCCGGCCGGTTTTCAAAAAATGGTTTTATTCCAGAAACAATAGCGAATGGGTTAGGAATGAAGGAAAAACCACGAAAAACTGCTCAAAAAGCTTAAAGAATGGTCCTACAGAGCCCCCGAAAACGTATTTTACAAGAGTAAAAAATTGAAGGCAATTACCCCAAAAAACTAGGTTATTGCGCGCTCACGCGCACGCACGTGGACTTTGAGAGTTTTCAACCATCGGCACGGTTGCGTGGGATACGTACACAGTTCCCATACAAATCTGAGCCCTCTCGAGTGGCTACACCTGAGGTTACGGTTGGAGCAATTAGGGTGACTCGTCAGGCGCGTCGCTGGGGCTGTGCGTTACATACATCGCCGACGCGTCAGACGCGTCGCTGGGGCTGTACGGGTTAAATAATAATTCTTTATAAATACTACATGACTTTAATTAGTTTCAGTATTTTTTAATAATTAAAGAGTATCAGTCAATCAAGGATACCAAGTCCTAAGATCCAAAAGGAAAGGAAGCAACAACAGGAAATAATTTTATTAGATTTTACTTTTGTTTTGTCTTCAGCTGACTGATACCTTAATATATATCTCTGTGCTATCTAGATTCATCAAGTTAACCACTTGAGGATCAAGATACGTAACAATATATATATATATATATATATATATATTTATTAGTGGCCCCTCCATCATTGACGAACATGCCTATTACATAAGGCATCCTCTTCAAACACTAATTCGCCGTAGTTTGAATCTACCGCGCAGAGCATTTAAAATCTGAGGAGCCTTCATCATGAGCGCACGCGACCTCATTCATGGCTTCAGTCATTATGAATTGGGTTCTCACTACGAAAAAACTTCGTAAACAATAAAAACAAAAAGAAAATAAGAATAACTATCCAATAAGCTTTCCATCATATCGTGGATGTACTTGTGTGGATCTTTGACCAGACGCTGATTCAGGCGTCATTCTTCCTTCTCTGCTCTGCGATCAGCCGGCCCGGACGTGTCTCTCCACGCTCCGCTGGTTCCGCATTTGCTGCGTCCCTAGTGAGTTTTTTCTCATTTGTTTACTCCGGGATGTATCGAGTAAGGTTAGGATATGCGTAGCAGGAGTGTCCTGGGCTGGTTGCCCGCAGTGCAGTGTATTTTGGGTCGTGTGTTTGGGGCATCTATTTCGGATGTACCCTCGTGGTCCTGTTGTGGACAGGTGAATTTTTGTTTTTTCAAAGTTGAGTTAGCTTTGTGATGCAGGCGGCTTTCATTACGCGATTAATTCTGCTGCCTTTTATCTTTCTGATGAGGTAGCGTTGCTTTGCTGACGTTCCCAGCGTATTTTTCTTCACTTAGTGAAGTTTTTTCTGGGTCCCGAGTCGGTCTTCCCTTGGTCGGAAGTTTTTACTACAGTGGTGTGTTGGCGGTGGTTCCTGTTGTTATATTTCCAGTGTTTTTTGTTTATATCTCAACAGTTCTTGTGCCGTTTGCTTAGGCCTAGCCAGCCGCTCGTAGCTTTGCCACATGTACAAGTGTTATTGATTTATTTTATAAATATGTCCTACTGTGTCATGTGTATCCGGGTTTAGTTGTGTATTGGCTAATTCCACGGACTATGTTTGTTTCCTGGATTAGTTGTGTATTGGCTAATTCCACGGATTATATTTGTGGTCCCTAGGTTAGTCGTGCTTGGCTATCTCTCGGGTCCTATGTGCGTTCAGATGGTATCTGTTCGGGGTGGGTTACTTTCCGGCGGGGTTTTCTCGGTTTCACCATGAAAACTCCGGCCGTGAGCCGTGTTTGGCCACGTGTGGTTTCAAATCAGGCGAGTGTCCCCTGCGAGTTGGTGTCTGTGGCTCTCCAAGACTGCGTCTCTGTGTTGGTGCCTGTTTCCGGCTCCCTATGATTCCCGGCGGATTGGTGGTACCCATCTAACATTGTTCATGCGGACATATGTTATGTAGTTTTTCTACCCGGTTTTACAAACCAAAGGAAAAATCCTAGATGTTGTTGTGGGCTTTCCTCCCCGGCAATCTTTTACAAAGAAGTGGGGATAGGAACTTATGGGGTTAATGTTTAAGACATCAGGTCTCACCCGGCGGGTGTACCTTGTTAAGGTGGGATAAACGAATTGGTAATTCAGTTTAGTTAACCGGTCCATTTTAGTGATACTATATGTATCGCCGCCCTCACTCTTACGGCGATCGAAGGCTCAATTAGGGTTAACGTATTTTTTCATAAATTGGCCACACCCGGCGGGTGCTCCTGGGAGGGGGAAATACGGAATTTACAATTCAAGCTAGTTACCCAATTAATTGAGAGATACAGCTCTGTATCGCCGCCTTCACCATACGGCGATCTATGTGACAATTCATTAGAAGTCAGGTCTCGTATCAGCCTGCCCTGTGTTAATCTGCTAGATACTTCAGGGGCCGGCGTCTTTGTGGGGGGTTGTTTTCAAAATTGAATCTTGTAACAGTCACCGCCAGAAAGACTTTATAAACGCCATACTGGTCTTTTATATTATGTCAGAGGGTATTCTTAAAACTTTCTTAAAGACATGTCTAGATATTCGGATATCTTTATAAAAAACCCGCCGCATAACGAGCTGTAATCATTGTGAGATTACGCCTCGTTATCCGGCGGGTTATGAACACTTGTATGCGATCATTTTGGGTTAACCTTATGAGCATTAATTCCTGGAAATTTTCCTTTTTTTCCAGGGCTGGGCCCCGGCGGACCAATACAGACCCTGCAGTAAGTCCCCACCAGTCTCTGTCATGGCTACCTTTGCCCCGGTTTTTGCTTTATGCATTAATCCGACCTGTGCCGGTATCCCTCTTTTTGCGCACACTCTTTGTATCAGGTGTGTTAAATGTCTAGACCGTTCAAGAGGTCTGTGGGTGATGCGCAACTGTTCCTTTTGCTCCCAACTAAGTGTCAAAGTCCTCCAAGATAATGATAAGACCGCAGCGGTCGCCTTACGAGAAGTTCGGCAACAAATGTCAGCGTATACTACGATTGTGGCTCATAAGTCACTTCAATGTGACAATGTCCCTCTTAGGGATAGGCTTCTTCTTGAGCACCCTCCCCCTAATAAACGTTCCTCTCGAGTAACTTGTCATAAGCCGGCGGAGACTGGATAGGTTTCTGTGTCATCTCCTGCCCCTGCTACTTCGAAACGTCACCGTGAGCCTACACCCCCGGCGGCAGTCTCCTCATCTCCGGCGAGATCTAGGTCTAGGTCACCCCTTAGACACCAGCCACCCAGTCTTGCCTCTTCACCATCGAGTAAGAGGAGTAAGACAGAAAGTTCCGCCAGGGGTCACGGCGATAAATCCTCCAAATCAAAGAGTAGTTCACGGTCTCACCGCAGCCATAAATCTTCAAAAAAGGATTCCCATGATAGAAAGGCCTACCGACACTCACCTGTTTCTAGTGCTTCTCGTCATACCTCTACCCCAGACAGAGTTGGTGTTCGGTCTCAAGGGTCCAGTGTAGTACCTGT